>JAUZND010002608.1:0-12756 GCA_034780555.1 Coelogynopora nodosa
GTGTTCAGAACAACGATGTAAGTGTGTTCAGGACAACGATGTAAGTGTGTTCAGAACAACGATGTAAGTGTGTTCAGGACAACGATGTAAGTGTGTTCAGAACAACGATGTAAGTGTGTTCAGGACAACGATGTAAGTGTGTTCAGAACAACGATGTAAGTGTGTTCAGGACAACGATGTAAGTGTGTTCAGAACAACGATGTAAGTGTGTTCAGAACTTATGAAAAATAGGATATTTAGGTATAATTTTGTTTTTTCATTAAGATTATTGATCCACTGTGATAGTTAGCACATCTTCGACACGTACATACTGAACAAGACATCTAGAATGCAATTATTTCCGCCCTGACCCGGCCGTATGTGTCCCCAATCAGCTGGTCGACATACTGCAGCACTATGAGAATGACGCCCAGAACCCCTTCAACCACACTTGGGTCCACGACCAGGAGTGGTCCGAGCGGGTCTATGTGTCCTCGCCCTCCTTCGGGGCCGATACCAACACGACGATGGAGCGCTCTGGACTCCTCCTCTTCACCGATGCCAACTACACCAAGGTCAACTTCTACCGTGAGTAACCGACCTACTGGAGTGGGTCGAATAATAATAGTGCTGTATAGTGGCTTCCGGGTAACAAGACGGTAACGGAGGATGAATACCTCTTTACATCTTTATGCGATATTTGTCAGCTGTCAATTTGATTGTTGTTGTTATTGTTGGCATTCAGTGTTGAGAGATTAATTAAGTATTAAATAATGATTAGATAATTTTATCAGTTTTTATTTTATATGTTTATTTCTAATTCTAAGTTCTGCCAACTTAGCTCGTGATATCGTAATGAAGTCATTCAATCATTTATTAGTAAATAACCTAGACACCCTAAGAGAGGTCTGAGAGGTCTGAGGCATTCCTTCTTAGTATTTCTAACTTGACTTCTCTTGATGCAGCCTTTTTAATATATCAATATTTTATATACAATTAATACTTTTCATCATTGTATTTTTGGCTTACAGATAATAAAGATCTAATAAGATTGGATAAAGCCGTATTTGATTTATTGCAATAGTTTGACTTGAATTAATTAATCGATTAATTGACGACTGCAATGATTTTTAAACAAATCATTGTTTTTTACTTATAGACAAATAAAAGTGTATTAAAAACATTCATGTATAACAGAATTAGAGATAACCTTTTGTGGATTTATTACATTTTAGATTATTTAATTACTAAAGCTTGATTTTTCCTCCAATTTATCAATATCGAAACTATAAAACGTTCATTTTCAAACATTTTAATTGTAGGTACCATTACTGAAAAGTGTTATATTAAAAAAATCATATCATTCAAAGCTGGTAAAGAATGTCTAAGATTGATTATTCTTAAATTCAAGAGGCATATGATATAATATTATAGTATGAACTGAGAGAGATCAAAGAAGCTGAACACAATACAATAAAACGGAGATAGCGCAGCGGAGCGTCTTCTAATCTAGGCACCCACGGCACCGGAACATTAACCAGTTAAAAACATGATTCCCATTCAGTTAATGGACCTGCATTGCAATGACACAAATTTACGAATTGAGACAAGCTTTCCCTTACAGAATCATAAATACCGCCAGAGTATAATATCGAATTATTTATTGGGTATATTATTATATATAGTTATAGGATTATACAAGATCGTTTTAAGTTTATTGGCATACTTTATCCCCTTAACATGTCTAGATAGATCATTCGGGAGGCTGTTCATTTTAATTTGTGTGACGTTATTTTGAATATATGAAGCTGATGTGATCATTGCGGATGAGTAGTACAGATTAGATTTTTTATTCTTTTTAGAATTAATAAAGAATTAACAGTATTTTGAATACGTTCTTTAGTAATGCTCACGATTCCTTTTATTGTTTAGGTTTTTTCATAAGTGTAATCTATGGAGATTATAAAGTATTAGCTACTATTAATTTCACTGAATTTTATACATACATAATTTTAAGATAATGCTAAAAGCATTACTCTAGTTTAGTAATAAGTAGTATAAAAACAACATGAATAAAATATGAACATTTTACTTAAATTTGCAATCTCATGATTAAAATGTGTTATTTTGTGTATTTTAGAAATAAATATCTTGAATTATTATTACAAATTTTTGAAGAAATATTCACTTAATTCATATAATTCTCTTGAAAAAACCGCAGAACCCCTGAACGTAGTTGCCGACACAATGATCGCATCTTCCCCACCAGACCTCATCACAAGGTCTTGGAATACCTGAAAAGTCATGGAAATTAATTTGTCTGATTCACTGTCTAGAAAAAGTAATGCATTAAAAAATTGTAAAATGTCATGCAATTTTATTATTTATAAGTATTTCAGTTTTTTATAGATAAACATTTTAATATGGGGGACAATTGTGTCAGTCACAGTATTGAGTAAATCTAACCTGTGACCTAGATCTCCCCACTCCCCATTACCCCCCCCCCCCTACAGATGAATGCAACGAGACTCTCAACCCTGCTTTCGCCCTTCCTTGCTACTCAACGGTGGTGAAGATGTGCTACTCCCGGGCTGAGCGCTGCGACGGTATCGCGCAGTGCCTGACCCGGGTGGACGAGATGAACTGCCGAAGCAATGTGACCGCACCGGGCCCTCGGTCACCGCATGTCGTCTTCCAGCGGAATCTGCGCTATTTTGGCGATAGCAATTGGATGTGGAAGAGCTTTTTTGTTAAGTGAGTCGGTTTTGGAGGATGGGAGATCGTATTGTTGTGGTGTTCAGAGGATTTGAATTTAGTTTAGTTACATTTTTGACAAGTGCTGCTAAATTAGATTTGTTCTAGTTTTCGAACTTTGTATTAAAAATAGAAAATTGGCAAGTAAAATTTTTAACTTATTATGTAGAAATCGCATTTAGTAATTCTTTTAAAAGTGTTAGTGAATTGATTTATGAACAATTAATATAATTTAATTTAAAGTTAATAATAATTATAATAATAATATTCATAAGTTATATGTTGCCAGCGTATTATTCTTTACTAGACCTGTAGGGGACAGTGATTATTCTCTACACACACAGTAAATATCCACGATTAATATTCTTCAAATGTACTGAAATATCATATATAAAGAATGATTTCTTTTGTTTAATAATTCTCCACCTATATTTTAGAACTCTTCAATCTGTATTTGTGTTATTATGATATTATGCAATTATAACTTTTTGTTTCATTCTGATGTATGTTCAAACAATTTTTTTGCAAGAGCGATAATGTCAACTTTTTTTTAGCTCCAAACTGTTTTTTCTCCTACATCGAGACACACGATTAATCCTCTTCTGTTTAATCTATAAAGCCAGTCACACCGGGAAAATCACAGATTGGCATCCCTGTGCGATGACTGAAAATGATATCTGTGCCACCGCCCCCGTACATGTCTGTCTGTTAGTCTGTTAGTACACTCGGCGCTAGTACATTGCCTCTGATTCTTAACAGTTCAGCAAAATGGGGACACAAACAGTGTTCACTACACGGTCTTACTTTGGGGGAGGGGAAGTACTGCAGAATGCGACAACTGGGACAGATTGGATTTGTCACAATCTTTAGAACCATAAGAGGCTGGAAATCGATGAGATTACTTTTTATAGTTGATGTTTTGTGGAATTGTATATATCTCTAACTGTTGGGTCGAAGTCGTTTTCGGTTGATCCGGGTGGTGGTGTGAGCAAATTTTACCATATGTCTTTTCGTCGCTGGAGGTGGGCAACTCCTGAAGTCTGACTGTGTGACAAGCAGGGAATCTTCTCTCGGAAGTTTGGGAAGATTGTGTTGTATGTACGTATATCTGAAGTTGTGTTTTCGTTTCTGTGATCAGGATAAGTCAGACACTATATATACGTCGTAGATGTTTATTAATGCACGGATAGTATGCAACTGGCATTGATTGTACTATTAGATTGGTTGAGATTTGGAATGACTTATGAAATGATTGGCAATACTAAATTAGTACCTTTTACGGTAATATACCTTAACCTATATTATATTCGGATATTTTGTTCACATAAATTAATTTATGTTATGCTGCGTGCATTATAAGTGAATAGTATTTTAAAGTACATACTCAACAGTTATAATATAGTTGATAAAATAATGCATAAACATAATTTAACGATATTTAAACGATATTTGTGAATATGAAAAGGAGAACAGTCATAATATTACTCTTTCTTCTAGAAAATATAGATTTGAAAAATGATTGTTATACCATAGTAGCTTATGAGAACTAATAAGTTAGAAACAGCTGTATAAGGCTCCCGAAAATATATAATTTAGTTAGTAGTATAATGCAGTTTGGTAACCCGTAAAGTCGAAAGACGCTGGTTTTAAACGTCAATATGGTTTTTTGTCTGAAGAATATTTAATTTTATAATAAATATCATCTAGTTTACCAAATTAGCCTTTTACAATAAAGTGAACCAGTTTAAGTAAACAATAGTTCGAAATTTAAACTTATTTCTAATCTCTGTATTCTTGTTCAGTGAATATTAAAAACCAGGCCGTGTGATCTTCGAATTGTTAGTTAAACATGTCTAAATCAATGAAATCGTTGTTAATTGCAGATTGATATTGATTGATTGTCGCATAAAATGTAAATATTAATTTCTAATTATATTTTTTTCAATAGAAAATGTCTGATTATACACGAATATATACTGCAGAATATGCCAATTTAGGTATATTTGATGTTTTATATCTCATAGCTGATTTTCTCAGAATACGTATACTTTTGGAATACAAACAGTATACTTTTTTATGGTTATCATGATAATTGCCAAATCAAAAGAAACTAAAAAAAAAGTTTTTTAAAACCTTGATTGCTATCCTAATTAAATTTTGTTCATGATTGAAAATTTGTTAAAATTAGGATTGTTATTTTAATGTTAAACGAAGTTTTATTTTTTATTTTAGTGCGTACATTTTTCTATGTGAGGCTTTCAGAAATTCTAATTGGACTGTGGGTCATTCTTTTAGACTTTTTAAGGCAATTTATCAATTGTCAATACTCAATCTAGATCCTCTCTTTGGTTTATTTGATTCTATCTGGTACGATGGAATTAATTTGATATATTTTATAAAGCAACACTCTTATACTCGTATAATAATTGAGGCGTCAAAAGTTGTATCAATTTTAAAGTTTCTTTAATGATTTTAATTTATTCGGATTGTTAGAGTTTTGTTGATTCCTATTATGTTAATGTTAAAAAGCGAAATTGTACATTCACATTCATCTAGAGAACTACGTTACCTACAGAGACAATTTATATGTCAAAATGAAGCCCTCAGCGTAGTTCTCGAGATGAATGTGGAGATGGGCCTTTTACATAGAAAAATAAGGTTTGGGGACACTTATGGCGTCATAAATCAGGAAGGAATTAATTAAATATAAATTGGAGAAATATAATCTTCTTAGAAGTTTAAGGGCTTCATTTTGACATAGAAGTTGTCTATGTAGGTTAGCGTTGTTATCGAGATAAATGTGGAGATGAATCGCTAGAAGAATAAGGAGAAAAAGTTTAATATGTGAAAACTCCTATGCAAATCTATTACGAAAATCATGCGGCTGCTCTGTCACTGACCACAAACCCCTCGATCAGACCCGATGGACGCATCGACTTCCGGGTCAAAGTGCCCAAGACCGACGCCACCTGGGTGGTGACCGCCTTCCAAATCGACCAGCACAAGGGGTTCGGCATCCTCCAGCCGCCAGTCAAGTTCTCGGGGATTCGCCGATTCTTCGCCACTATGGAGGCGCCCAACACGGCCGCCTGGAATGAGCAGATTGGGGTCCGCTTTGCCGTGTTCAACTACTGGGACTACTGGATTGAGGTGGAGCGCAGGGTGTTGCGGCATAATTAGGGTCTTGAACCAGTTGGATAAGATTTGGATGCAAATATAATTAGCGTGGACGAGAATGTTGTGAAATGTAATTAAAATGTTATGCAACTGTGTAACGCAGATTTGGAATTTACTTGTGTTGCAGTTTACTTGGATTTGAGATTGCTTTAATACGATAGCCTATGTCATTTTGTACGAAATACAATTAGTGTGTTATGTGTAGTAATTGAAAATCGAGCATTTATATGTTAGAATATATTTATAAAGTAATTTTTTTAACTTTAATTTTAGACAATATGTTGTTGTAGATTGTAGTTTTTAGTAGACTTTTAATCAAAGAAAAATACACCTTTATCGTACAGTAATATAGACATCAATATTTAAAACTGTTATTTGAAAAATTTATACAGCTAACATTGAATTCAAACGGTACTAGAAGATATTATATTGTATCTATTTCCATATCTTACCAATTTGTTTAACATCATGAATAAATTATAGCATTTATTCACGTTAATTATGAAGCAATATTGCTATCACTACTTTTATTTAAATTATCCCGTTTGTGAACGGAATAAACTGTTGTTTTCTAAATGCCATTCTTATTTATTATCCCTGTAAAGGTTATCTACACCTATTATAACCATGACAGTCTAGCCAGGCATCTCCCATCATAGCAGCTTTATCGTTCCGTTGATTTATTTGGATAGAATTCACCTTTCCTGTATACGGCCAACCCAACAGTCTAGTAATACTAATTGGGTAATTCAAATAGGTGGAGGCGTCTCACTCAGCAGTTGTCAGACGTCTAATACAGGTCTGCATCAGAATGCGATCAAGGTTGCTTTTATTATCAACTTTCTAATATTATGTTATTGTGTACTTCATTAGTATATATTATATGAGGGAAAGCCACATTTTATCGTTAAAGTAACAAAAAGGTTTCAAGCTTATCTAGTTCTAGGACACTACTCTAGTTGATGGTTACTGATGTTAAGCGTGCCAAATTTATAAATTGAAATCCGACAAATGTTTCGTTTAAGCTTTTTAACTGAGCTGTTTTAAACCCAGGTGCATGGCCAGGATTTTATAGTGCAGGGGGTTTAATAACAGATTAATAATCTTTGTGCAATAATAACACTCAACATTTCCGAAAATGTCATGTTAAATTTCCGACAGGTTTTGACGTAGGGGTTCATGTACCCCTCCCACCCCCCACACTTAATGTAAATTTGGTTTAATAATTTAAAAAATACGTTCATGGCTATTTAAAGCTATTGCAAAAAATATGTTATTAATTAAAAAATGATATAAATATGTTATTTAAATATATTAAAATTGATATTACATATTTAAATGTAACTATTTAAATGTAACTATTTAAATGTAGACATAGCATATTATAATCGAATCAATTGCCTGATATAAATGACCTAAGCCTCTATAAATGACCTAAGTCTCTCATAGAAGCAATAAAAATGTTCCATCTAAAGTTATTATACTGCTTCCAGAGTCTTACCGTGATCCTTCCGATTGTCCAGTGTTTAATGGTCAACACTTGCTTGTAAAAATAAACCTTTCAATATCCATTATTTACCATGTAACGTATGTAAAGTTAGGTGTTATTTATTGAGATAATATCAAATAGAATTTTGAATATATAACCATCTACTCCTCCATCTCCCTCCCCCCTTACTTCCATCGCCTCCCCAGGCATTGGTGGAGGTGAAGCGCTCGCCCCACTACCGCATCATTCGAGTGGGCGCGCGCGGCGTCGTCAAACACTATGACGCTCCGGTGATCACTGACCGGGCCGTACAGACGCTGGTCTACCTAGAGGCGGGCCGGGGTCGCCTGGTCAACATCCCGATCATCCCCAACCAGCCGGGCAACACCAGCATCACTGTGTGCGTCTATGCCTTCATCGCGACCAGTTGTGAGACGCGCCGGATCCGGGTTCATGTGAGCTCAATGGGTGGTGATGTATTTGCGTGAAAGGAGAGAGAGAGAGAGAGAGGGTTGTTTGATTTGAGATTTAGTTATTTTAAAGTGTCTACGTTTGGTTTTATTTATTTATTTATTCCATTTATTTTGTTTTATCAATAAGTAAAATATTTACATAGATTTTCTATTTTGTTGTACGACAAAACAGGGGCGCACTCATGAATTTTGAAAGAGGTTTGGTTTTGAGGCACACGTATACATATTATAAAAGTCGCCAAAAGATGTCTTGTCCTAGAGGGAAGGCGCCGTTTTGTCAAAAAGGGGTCACGTGCCCGGTTGCGCCCCTACGAAATGGAAAGCTTTATAAAACGTATAAAATTGCCTTTGATCATAAAAATACGTGAACTTATAACAATTTTATTGAACCATGCAGATACAAAGGTGTTCTCAATAGTATGAGTAATGTGGACTTCCAATTTTGTTATATCGTTCTCCCCCCCCTCCACATCTACCCCTCCCCCCCCTCCCTACACTCTCCTCCCACCCGTCCTCCCCCTTCCCCTTCTCCATTCCTCCTTCCTTACCCCCACTATCCCTTCCTTTTCATACTATCGTTTGTGCTACGCTAATATGGAGTGCGATTCATTCATAATATTATTGAAGCAGGATCGAATCAAAATGAAAGCAAGCAAGCAAGAAAAAAACATACTATTCACGCAACTTTCAACATAACGTATTTTATAACCCAACCATCATGTAGGATGTTAATGTTTTCTATTCGAGCGGAAAAGCTGGCGGTGAAGCGCTAGATTGCAATTGTCTGATGTGAATCAGGTTTTGTTGTACTCATTGATTGTAACTGGTTTTACAGTGTTACCGCAAATATGAGCTACCAGAATATGATGTATTAATTCTGTATATTCTATATTATATTCTAGCTAAAGGCATAAATTCTATTTGCATGCATCGATCCAGAAAGATTTCAGAAGTAATTTCATAAAGCATGTGCAATTCTTATAACATTTATTTGTTTGTTTTCACTGTAATAAAAACTAATAATACAAAGGACATTTGTAACTATAAATAATAATTACATCAAATTGAGTTATTCTTCATCCATGCGTCGTCCGTGCGTCGTATGTCCGTTTTATCCGTGCGTCGTTTTATTCTAGTAGCCAGGTAGTAGTATTACACTGAAGTCATTTTTTTCTGAACATTTTATGTTTGTGTATTTTATAAATTAAAAAATTCTGCTCCTACATCCTAAAATATATATTCGGACTTTCTGGTTCCTTTAGGCAATATGCTTATATATATATATAAATTACTATTATAATTATATATATATTTAAATGAAAATACTGCATTTTAAAATTATTACTTTTGAAACCTTCAATCTGGAAAAGTAATATAAAGGTGATAAATAATATATCAACTAGAAAATAAGGTAATATTTGTTATATTTAATTGTTAGATTGCTATAATTAAATCCGAACTTTAAAATAAACAAAACGAACACGATTCTTGCTCATTGTGCGTATTTTCTATAATTGATTGTTTCGGGGATAATAAGAACAATATTTTAATATCAAAACTTATTTTGTGATACAAACAATGAGTTGATCTAACTAATATAACAAAAAAGTCAGTGTCGTTAAGTTAACAATGTGGGCATTATATATTCGGGAAATTAATCAAATCTTCAAATATATTGACAGTATAGACAGGTAACTGTCGTTTCCCAAACGTATATTAATAGCGCTCCAACATTTTGTGAAAAAGTGGATATGGTCGATTAGTGTTTCAGCTGCGCTTCACATTTTTACAGTTAAGTTTAATGAAGTTTTTATACACTGATCTTTTTGTTGTTTAATTGTCATAATTAATTCTTTCGTGTATGAACAATAGAGAGATTGTTTTTATCAATAAAACCTTTGAATATAAACAATCTGAATGTGTGGTGGTAATGATATTAAAGAATATTAAAAAAGTTAATATTTATGTGGTCAATTCATTGCTTAATTGATAAAACGGTAAATTTCACATGTCAGTAGACCTGACTGAAATATATTTTTATTGAGTAACTTTATTAGCGAACTATAACTTTGTTCAAAACATTAATATTGATAATAGACAGTGCGTTTTTTATGATGAACAAGTCTTGCTGACATATATACGCGAACTTAAATTTGAAAAAGAACGCTAAAATGTATTTCGGAAAATATGTTACGGTATTTAAAAGTTAATGAAAGTTAGGTTATTATTAAACTAAAATATTGTTGTTGGAAAATAATTGAATAATTTTTCTTGTTTAATTACACTAATTATAATGAAATAACTATAATAATAAGTTAAATAAATAAATAAGTTAAATAAATGTTTCATATCTTTTACCGCCTGCAGCAGCCATATCATGGCACCCTAATGTCTATGCGTACATAAACTAATAACAATTATCACAATTTTTGTTAATTTGTATTAATTATAACGGATGCATATATAACTAGTTTACATTTACATAACATATTCAATTCGTTTTATATAATTGTAAAATTTATGTATGCGCGATTCTATAGCATTTTTATAGGGTTGAGCCACATATTTCTGCAAATTTCTGTGAAATTACTATAAATCTACAAATATTGGAAAACAAACAGACAATAATGGAAATAATTAAAAAAATAATGTAATGTATTCGTTATTAATATAATTTATATTTTATTAATTCAATAAATAAATAAATAATTTTTTAAATTAATTTTTAAATATTTCATTAATAATTTATTTATATTTTAGTTTATAATTCATTCTGGTAATTATCAATCAATTATGTCAAATTAATTTTCAATTCAATAAAACAAATATTGATAAATGCTGAACCTCCTTCGAATAAAATCTCAAAACTTACAAAAGATAAGTACGTATTATAATTGCGAAGTCTGGAGTTTCGATTTGTATGTATACTTCTATATCTTAATAATGTACAGAACACTTTTTTCGTCAATTATTTTTATCATTATAGTTTTCGTTAAATAAATTAAATAATCTTTTAATATGTGATAGAACATCTTATATGTTATATACATAGGATATACTGTATGTTAAGTTTTGAGTTAAGTTATGATATGTGATATATCATATTTACATTTTATTACATAGTATAGTAATACAATTATCTAAAATTATAATAATAAAATTATTCATAATTTCATGTATAAATTATATATGTATATATTTACCATATTTAATTAATAAAAATGGATAAAATTTAGTTTACAAATTAATTAATTTTATAATTTAAACATTCAACAATTAAATCAATCATTTGTAATTATCATAAATAATTAAAACACACGTACAATTAGTAATTTAAATATTATGACTGTTATTTAATATATATAATGAATATGACTATTATTTGATATATATAATGAATATGACTATTATTTTATATATATATATATATAATGAATATGACTGTTATTATATATATATATACATATATAATAGTATACATAGTATACATATATAATGAGTATGACTATTATTTGATATATATAATGAATATGACTATTATTTGATATATATAATGAATATGGCTATTATTTGATATATATAATGAATATAACTGTTATTTGATATATACTTGTATAATGAATATGACTGATATTATATATATATAATGAATATGACTGTTATTTGATATATATGTAATGAATATGACTATTGTTTGATATTTATAATGAATATGACTGTTATTTGTTTAGCCGTCTAAATAATATTAAAGTACTATATGTGATACATCAATCTTTTATGGAATACAGTAATTTAACAGATCCATATATAGTTGTTATATGCTTACCTGCTTTATGGTTTTAACAATGAGTTATTTAATTATATCTACATTATAATATTATAAAAAAAAGTATTTAAGTAACACAATACTAATTTATAATTATCCAAGATGACTGAGAATTGATTTTTTTAATCTTATAATTATTTATCCACGAAAATTGACTAATTCTTCGATAATTTGTTAACAAATTTAGTAACAAACAATAGTTGTCCCACATAAAAAACCTCGCTTCTATAATGTCACGTTATTGCAATAAGTTTGATTACAAATTAGTAAGTAAGATCCATTGATTTTGAAATTATTAGTCGAGTAAAATTTAAATTGAAAGTCTTCATTAATGTTTTCGTTTATTGTTTAATTTAACTATGTTTAACTTTATAAACGAACGCTAATTAGCTTTATTCAAAATGCTATTTCGCAGGTCGATATTGAGATATTGTATGTGGCATATCTATGCTATTCGGAAATTAATTTCGAATTCAATTTAAATACAATTTAAAATCAATATTAGTTATTTGTTACATATATGTTGAACACTTTATATCCATGAAATTAAAAATTATTTTATGATAGACATAAGGATAACGCACATAATATTATTGCTTTCGTCCTGCAATTTGTAATCTTTTATTCTAACCTTGATTTCGTTTTATGATACAATTCGTGCAATGATATAATTCAATTATAAATAATAAATCAGTATCAATTTATTGTGCAACATTTGTTTATTAAACAAATTAGGATTACGTTGTTAAAAAATAACGTATTAGATAAGTAAAATCACACACTCAATATTTCTTTAGATAAATATAGGATATATTATATTATATATAATCACATTTCATGTAACGCACAATCAACATTATTTAATGTTTTTAATATTTTGGTTTTGGCTTGTAATATTTAGGTTTTGGCATATATTTTGAGTTGTAAGTTTTACCAGATTCGCTTCCAAAGTCATTTCCAAAAGTTGAATCAGAATCACTGCCGCCATCAGCTCCCATATCCAAATTAGAGTTATCACCAAATGATCCACTTCCTGATGATCCTGCTCCACTTCCGAA
>JAUZND010002610.1:0-33667 GCA_034780555.1 Coelogynopora nodosa
TAGTTTATACCATATTCATTTAACTTTTGCAGTAATTTGGCATGACTAACAGTATCAAAGGCCTTAGCGTAATCAATATATAACACGTCAGTTTTGAGCCTATTATTAGTCGCTTTTGTCCATTCATTAAGAGTTGCCAGCAGTTGAGAGCATGTTGATTTTTTTGATACAAAACCATGTTGGTCACTAGTTAATAGATTGTTAGAACGAAGATAGTAGTAGATGGACGAATGAATAATTGATTCCATGACTTTGCAAGCAATGGCCGTAAGAGCAATCGGGCGATAATTCGAAGCATTCGATGAATCACCTTTCTTAAAAAGAGGGCTGATGATTGCAATTTTCCAATCGTCAGGGAGAATGCCTGAGTCCATTGATTTCTCGAAAAGAGTGCTCAATGGAGAAGCGATAAATTCAGCGATGTTTTTGTAAAGAATCGCCGGATACCCATCTGGGGTTCTAGACGTTTTCGCTGGTAACCTCTGTAGACGACATTTAACTTCATGAAGAGGAAAAAGAACAATATCAATTGAGGTATCAGGTATGACGCGGCGATCAAAAGTTGGAACCACATTGTTATCATGGGTGAAGACTGATGCGAAAAAATTGTTGAGGAGGTTCGCTTTGTCTTTATTATCAGTAATAAGTATATTGTTAGAATCGCGAAGGGGTGGAATAGAAAAAGATGATTTGATTTTCTTGTTAACGAAATTGTAAAACTTAGTTTTGTTATTGTTTAAGATAAGTTGTTTTTCACAAAAAATGTTCTTATTAATAATTGCCAGTTCATATTCTTTGCAGCAATCACTATATTTCTTTTTTAATCTAGGATCAGTTTTATTTTTTTAATATTTTTTCCAAATAGCCAGTTTTTTGGATGCAGATTTACGAATAATTGATGGTAAAACATTCCCGCGCTGTTTCAGACGTATTGTCGGGACATAGCGATCAATGCAATAATCAAGAACATTTTTTATCTCAGACCAGATTGAGTTAACCGTGTAAGAGTATGCTAGAAAAATTATAAAAAATTCAAAATTAAAAATAAAATTATAACGATTAGTGTCAAATATGAAACGAATTATTATTTAAATTTTACAGTTTATTCACAGAAATACTACTACTTAAGTAGTAAATCTAAAATATTTAATTTTTACTATTCATTTAATTTTTATATGTTATGATTGTAATATTATTTAAAATAAAATTAATGTATGCATTAAAATGTAATGCCGAATAAAATTTGATAAATTGTATCGTTTGTTAAAACTGCAAATAAATAAAAATGAGAACTTTTGGAAATGTTCCTTATTTAAATAATATTTAACCTTGATCAACTGGAAACCTTGACAGAATAATGTGTTATTTGTATTATATATTTAATGATTAAAATAACTTACTCATTTTAAAAATAATTTAGTACAGTTTTAGTACAGATTAACAGTTTTGTTAATCTTTCATTTTATCGTAATATACGTAATTTTAAATATTTAAAGAAATGTATAATATATATCAATTTGAATAACTAGATAATATAACTATAATTTATGTATAATTATAACTATAATCAATAAATATAAACAACATAATTCCCCGAATTGCTACAAATTTAGTAAAACATACATGTCCATGAACATTTAAATTAGAATCCGTTCTGCTTCCCATTTTTTAATAAGTTGAAGTGGAAACTATTCCTTACATCTCGATTTACAATTATTTATATTAGAAAGATATATTTATCGTTGTAACGTAGCTTGTTTGGTATTTTATGCGTAATCCGCATACATACTACAATAATATTATACTTTTTAAGAAACGGTTTCTTTGTAAATATTCATTTGATTCCATTTGTGATTCCATTTATGAAATATGTTTTACTCTTTTTAACCTACATTTTAACAGTTTAGCTGAATGATGTGATTATTCTAGATTTACCATTTTTACATTTGATTTTTACCGATATATATAATATACATATATACAAAGGTAGGATTTGTAAGTTCAATCTGTAGGATTGTATATTTTTTATAAACTGTTTTTTAAGCAAAATTGCTTTTGTACCATCTGCGTGATTAAAAATCTCTATTCATAAAACATCACAGATAAAACATTTGATGAAAATATCGTGATATAACATCTTTCTGAGTCTGTCATTATTTGTATATATATATATATATATCCATACTATACAGTATATTGCGTATTTTTTATTATTTGTTTTTTCAGGAAAATTGATTTGATTCCATTTGCATGTTTTGACAAAATCAATATTCATAAAAAATATTTTTGCACGCAAAAAGCTTTAATTTTAACAATGTACGCAAAATAAATCGATAAATTATTTTATTTTATCGACTCGATTCCATATTATGTCTATAAAGTATTTACTAAACAATTATTGTTTGATACCAATAAATATTAAAATATAAAAGTGTTGTAGGGTTAAACATAATTTTCACTCATCACTCAACCAATGGTGGGATAAAACGATAAAGTGAGTTAATAAATCCTTATATATATATATATATACATCCGTCGACAACCCGATCTGAACATTTCTGAAAATGTCAAAAGTTACCTGAACCGACAGCGGCCTCTCAAAATGCGTCTCACAGGAATGCGAATCTAATATATAAAAAAAGTACTTTTCAGGTGCCTCTTCCATGTGTACCCGCTAGAGGCTATTTGACCCTGAAACAGTGGTTTAATGCGAGAAAGGAAGGAGTCTAGTTCATGTGGTGCATTAATAGGTCTGCTTGTCAGAATGCTCTGTAGCTTATAAATTCACATTACATAACAGACTTAATTTAGATAATTTTTATTATACTCATGTCATGATTATATCTATTAGAATAAGTCGAATACCTTCATAGAGTTGAATGATGGACAAAAGTCTTCATTCTTTAAACTTTATTCCGACGATTTTATTAACATGAAGAGTCGTATCAATGCTATAAACTTAACATATTCTTGTATATATAGCACAACATTATTTAATTAAATATAATGGAAACATGTTGACGGTAAAAGACGTTAACGTTTTAAAATTATTATTCTATAATTATTATAATTATATATAATTATAACTAGCTTGATGTAATTTGACGCGTCTGGTATATTTAAGAATAATTCTGCGTTAACGTTGTTCCATTTTTTGTGATTATTATTTTCCCTTTTCCTGAAAAATATTTGTAAACATATATTTTTCTTACGAAATTGAAAACGATTTAATGTGAATTACTATTCCTTAAATTGGGAAGGAAATAAAGTAAAAAAACAATGATATAAAGAACATATGGCTAATTAATTATAGAAATAACTTTGCTCAGAGGAAAATTATTTTTTTAAATCTTTCAAGTTAGACAACTTACTTTACAGAAGATGTTCGTTTTATATAATATTAATAATAAAATGATAAACTACATTATTGTCTGCAGCTAAGAATGCAGAAAGATGTTATGCATTAGTACATTGTTATTAAAAAATGAAAAATAATTAAACTGAATAAAAACAGTAAAAGTTGTAAATGGTGTGACATTATATCCGAACCTAATGAAGAGCGAGTTCTCAGCTGTCCATCTATTGATCAATATTTGGGTAGAAAGTTTACCTATATACATCACAGAGGTGTTCGTGTTTCTTCTGTTTGATAATAAAAGGACACTCTGTACCAGATGGTTCAGACAGTTTTCCTTATAATAAAATAGATGTCATAAATGGCAAGAAACCCGACATAAAAAAATATTAATGGAGCAGATTATAATAAATTGTTTCTTATACCTACTCGTATCGTTGACTTGATCATTTCAGAGAAATAAATGTTAGGCATTAACCTTATTCGCAATTTATGTCATAATCAGCATATAACCGTTATATACGTTATCATATATTCACATTTCTATAATCATACACATTATTTATCTGTTACTCTCATAACTGACCTAATATTGCTACAAGTTAAGCGAGATCAAGATAACCACGTGGTCCACTATATATACAAGTAGAAATGACCACATTACAATGTATGTAGTTATCCCACTCTTACTCTCTATATGTAATGCTATTCGCTAGCGTATGATATGTATGCAGGTTTTATTTATTATTAATGTTACCGAATGAAATGTAACACAGAATCATTTACGTTACACGAGTTACTAACTTGTAATTACACACATCGTGTTTTTATGATTAAGATTGTGCGTACATGACCATACAAGCGAAATGTCATATTTTATTTGAGTTTCCAATAATTGCTTTATAAATTAATACTTTTTGATTTGGATGTATTCTGATAATTATAAAATTAACATGATAATTATTCAATATAAACTGACCCCTGGGGCCTATTTCATATAACTTAGCAGTTTAGAAGTTAGAAGCAACTAAATAGCTGTTCGGCTAAAGTGAGATTTATATAAAACTTCTAATCAGAAGCGTCTAATTTAGATACAATTCTTATATCTTTACTTTTTGATTTATAAATTATTGTAATTTTCATGTATTTTAATTATATGTATAAACATATTTCAACATATAAATGTATCTCGTTTGTTCATATAAGATTTCAATTAACCAATGTATTATACGCCAATGTATTTGTTGAAGGCAACTTTATGTTCTCATATATTTTATAAAAGGTTAAATTAATGCACATTTTTAGTTTGTATAAAGATTTAAATAATTAAAATGAAGCATTGACACCTATTACACTTTATCATGTTATGCTGAATTACAAGGACCTGCATTTATGGAATCTACATGTATGTGCTTTTTAGAATATGTCAATATATTATCATAATATGTAGGCTAATGCATAATTAAGTTACATAAAAACACATCTATTTTCGTAGGTACACAAGTTAGTATGGTTCTTAACACTGAGTTTATCTACACCAGTCCTTTCTACGTGTTATCAAAACTTGTTCTTGTACGACGATACATTTCATGAAAGCACCTGTCGATGATTTATTAAAGATATATATAATATATCTTACTGGCTTGAAAACTGGTTGTTTATAGTATGACACCGTGTGTTACCAATAGATAATTTCATTCGTCTTTACAATGTTCTGTAGACGTTAGGTATACATCTTCCTTTCCTGTTCCGTTTCCCTTTAAAAACCAAAGGTTATGTCTACATAAACGCGTATTATATATATATAGATATATATATACTGCTTCTGTAGTGCTGCTCCGTTTTGCAAAAGTAAATGTTAACACCTTATAAATGTGGTTTCTGTAGGTCTAGGCAAGTATAAGGTACATACTCTGCTTATATGTGCACTGTAATGTTGTCTGTGTATATACTGTATATATATATATATATCTATATCACTGTTTATGTCGTATAAACAGGATGATGTAAAATTTGTGAAATATTAGGAACACATTCGAACTCACTCTCTTTTTTCTTATTTTCCTGCTGCTGCGGTTTGGCCTATAAATTCCGGATATAGTTCGGGTATAGCCTACTATATCCTATAAGTTCGGGTATAGCCTACTACTATTATAAATGTCGGAATTTATAAGGTTACAACTTTTTAAGCAATTTCAGCAGTAATAAATTGATTTTTCTTCTTTTGTACTGAAATCAAAGATTTTGAAACTAATTTAAATGACTTCTGGTGGCAAACTAAGTTGAAATCTGTTTTACCTATTTCGACTGTTTGCTATAATGGTTGTATAGTGTTGACTGTTATTTATAATATATGGCAACTAGTTTTTATAATCGAATACAGCGATATGGACATTAAAAACAATTTTTAAATCGTGATTAAGAATGTTGACAATTGTGAATTCAAGTGAAAGAAAAATTGATCACGATTCATCTGTACTCATAACAGGCAATTATAATATTATATACATTTTTGTATGAATGAAAGTGAAAAGGTTTATTCATATACAGGATTTTTATAACAAAATATAAGTATAAATATAAAAGCAATGTCAAATTAAAAAAATATATATAAATATCCAATGTAATCTACAATATGTATGTAATGCAATATCCTATGTTTTATGTTTAGGCATTATATGCGACAGATTTATAGGCTAACTAACTTTTTTTAAATGTGCTCATTTTTTAGGATAGCTAAATTCATAAAGGTATTTTTTTAATTGATTAATTACATAGATTTCATTTAATTTGTTTGTTAATTAAAACCGTTATTGTTTATATATGTGAAAATTAATTTCGTAAAGCTTTCATAATTTAAATCAATATTGTAAGCAGTGACAAAAAACCAACTAAGATGCCCACATAATATTGTAAATACTGGTTTACGATAATATAATAATGAGTAACAAGCAACAAGACGGCACTATTTTGTTTGTGATTGAAGATAAGCAATGAATGTGTTGCAAGAATATGTTACATGTATGAAATGTTATATTTTTAGAGTTGTAAATCATGTTTAATACTAATATAATAAAAAAACAGATATCAAATAATACTTGATTATGGAGTTATATGCAGGCAGTGAGCAATTTAACACTTTTAGTATTTAGAAGTGTTCTCTTTGTTCATTAAATCAAGGAGCAATACAAATATGTTTATTAAATATATACATATATTAACACGTACCTATATTTGTTATATTTTATACACTATTTAATAAGTTGAAACAATCCTTTCTTAAAGTTTAAATTACAACCGTTAATGAATACAGATAAATACGGTATAAATTAAATTTTGCAAAATAAAAGTACTCGTTATATATGACTTAAGATGAAAACAGACGAAGGTGCATCTACGTAATGTAATATGAATGTTAATAGTTGTGATATTTAATCAAATATATTATAAATAGGCTATGATATATTTGTCGGAAATATGGTATATAAAGCCAATAACATATATTATCTAAAGGCTATTAATTGTATAATTAAGATTTTAACCAGCTGTTCGTTGCGCATTTATTACAAGGTTTACAACGTTAATAGTTCATTTAAATCCTCGTTTAGATCTAGATAATGTTGTTTCTTTTTAGATATTATTATAAAAAAATATTATAACTGAATAAACTAGTAATTTTAATCAATTAATTTGAACTAAAACTTGAAAATTGTATTTGTGCAGATATCCTTTTATTAATAGTGTATAATATTGCGGAGACGCAGATTAAACTTCATGACCATTTCTGATAGATATATGGATCACCTTCATTGTATATGAGAAAAAAATAAGTTATTCAGGGGATACAATATTTACTGAAAACATGCAACGAAAATAAATGAAGTCCTACCGTGTAACTGAAACTGACATTACAAACCATGTTAGTGGCTTATGTTTACCATAAAACCGATTAAATATCTGTTTAAAACAACATACGGTAGGATACCACATAGCGCCATTTTGGTGTCTTATGATGTCACACTTGAGGCATTTGTTTGACAGGTAACATGCGGTTGACTGTCAAACACTTGGTCCCTGTTGGACTTAAATCTCTTTTTGATTATAGCATATAATAATATGCATAGGTATGATCTATATAATTATATACCTATACCTACTATACGATGAATGTTTTGGCCTGAACGATACAAGAACATTCCTTTTTGGCTGAAACAACATTTATTAAACACATGACTCAACCGTATTGAACGCCTGACTTCCTTGCGCTTGTACGTGACACTAAAACTTGAAATATTAGCTCGACAGCGGCGCTTGAAGTTTGCAAATTTGTATAAAATACACACATATATACTGCAGAACTTCACTTTGGAGGATGTCAGTGTTGATGTTGTGCCCCCGTGGGATTTTATTTCGTCCTGGAAAGGGGGAGCGTTTACCGAGTGGATTGGAGCTGCTAGCTAAGAAAGATTTGTCACTTTCCGTGTCTGTCACCTGTTAGGACGGAAGAACTGGCTGGCTTCCGGCCACTACAAGTATGACAACACTTTTTGGGAAATTGAATAATCTGCATTATTCTGTTGGATGGTGAAAAGTGAATTGTTGGCCTTTTGACTCTTTTGAGTTTATGTCTAACATTTGGCTTCAGACTGATGTTAGATATAAAGTTATCTGGTCTTTGTTTCCTTCGTGTTAGCATTTTTAAATATCTACGATTTTGCTGATTTTTAATCAGTGCATAAATTAATTTGATTTATCAATAAGTTTCGCTTTAAAAATTTAATATTTGTGATTATTAAATTGAATAGTTAATTGAAATACCAACACAACCTATCGATTTTATCTTGCTAACTATTTTTAATTATTATCAGACTTTTCCGTCGATCTATGCGTTTAATCAGATCGTAAACAATTTCAAACTGATCCCACCTGCCTTTATTTTCCAACACAATAAAGCCGTCGATTAGCATTATGAAATAGTTTTTCCCCTCCACAGAACAGTTTTGAATACTCCACTTTCTTTCGTATTCTCCAACCCTGGCTATAACAGCTAGCTTCTCTCCTGACTTACGCTATTCACTGAACCATTCCCGCCGCTGCAGTGGCGTGCACCGCGCCCTAACCTGCGAAACTGTTTAGAAAACAGAACTTGCAGAAAGTTTGATCTGCATTTCTGCCCTTAATTGTCTAAAAGGAGAGGTTGTGACTGTAGTATTCAACTTCAATTTCTGCCAGATACAAAAGAGGGTTGTTGCCTCGTTGTAGTTGTTGTAACACAGCGACTAACTTCTCAAAACTTTTCTAATTATTGGAAATGGCAAGGGAGACTGACTGGGGCGAATTCGTTCAGTACACCCACACCCGGTAGTCGCTCGCACACCTTAGAAGCGCCATGAATATCGCCTTCCGTCTTCTCCTTCTAACTGACCCTGATTGAATGTCCGGAGAGCTGCTGTTCCACGTTCGCGCTTGCTGAACGACGCCATCTCGACAGGTTGCGTCCTTCTTCAAGGAGCGTCCGTCCCTCTCTTTCTTATAGCGTAGCGGGAGAGACAGATAGGATGTTATTCACACGGTCTGTGAACTGAACTGACAGTGTCGTGAGCTTAGGCAACCCCGGAGCTTGGATTATGTCTATACCTACTCACTCAGGGTCGTTAAGAGGAAACATTTTGTTCCTGTGTATATATAGGAGGGAGGACGGTATATATACTCCGATGTAGATATACAATAGTAGCCTATGTAATATTTCTAGTTCAAAGAAAATGTGGAAAGTTTCATGGTTTCCTTTGTTTTCATTTTATCAATTACTATGTTTCCTTTAGAGATGTATCTGAAATATTTTACTTCATAATTTTGTAGTGAACACTTATTTTATGTGGAAACAATTTCTGTTTGTACCAAATTATAATGTTTATTGAAAGTATTTATATTATAATTTACTTTTTAAAAATTCGTCACTATACGAATACACTATATAATTATATTTAATATAGATTGTATCAATCTATTTTTAAATGATAAATTACTTAAGCATTAATTTGTTAACTTAAACATAAACTGGTGAACTTATTTTTCTATTGTTTTGTTGAGAATTGGTCGATTCATTGTGATATCTGTGATTGATCGGCTAAAATTAATTATTACCGCACAACTTTTGACCTCTACATTAATACATTTCGAGTATTCCATTTCCTTATATACTTATTTATAAGCAGTTGATTTATAGGGAATGATCACATTCTATTCTATAATACATTCTTCAATACCACTACAAAACTAATCAAATAATATAAAGGACAAGAAATTTTCAATATTCATGATCAAACTCCAGAAAGGTTAAACAAAAGGAATGTGTTATCATCAACCACAAATATTAATTTTTTAAATGTTTAAAATCCAAACATAGCTTGTACTCCATAATATTATGTAAAACATCGGTCATAGAGTGATGAGATGACATTATTGTCAAACATGTGGATTTAAAATTGCTAATTTAGTAAATTTGAATTATTCACCAATAAAATTCAATATTTCCTTTACCTACAATGTACAATTTTAGTAAAGAATAATATTTAAATACACATCTTAATTTTACATTTTCGAGTGTATTACAAAGGTCAGTAATTTCATTTTTTGATTTATATTTTTTAAAGATAATAATCAATGCGTATACAATTACTGCACGTCAATACACACCTATAATTCATATTGTAATTACATACAATAATTCTGAAATATTATCGATTTTCAATAATCAGCTATATTGAAAATATATTTAAATGATATAGTTACGTAAACAATATGAGAATCAATAATAATTAATTTATGTAATCTCTGTAAACGTCGCTTATTGCATTATTATGCTTGTATCTTAAAATTAATTTCAAAATTGAATATAATATATTGCAATGAGTACAAATAAAATTATAATTTTATACAATACATTTATCACATTATTATATCTTTAAATTGCTTTTTACGGTTTTATTATAATTTATCGCAACACGTTCAGACATTATCGGCGTTGACAACTAAAAATAGAGCGATAAATATATTCATATAATTTTTGCCTCATTTAAAAATTAGTATTATTATACATATAAATTAACGTAATAAAATGTGAAGTTTTTTCTTTCCCGATTATAGTTTACTGTACTAGGTAATAAAGTAGTATTGCGACATAAAATGTGTGATATATATTGACTGACCACAAGTTATAGAAATGTTCACATTTGCGGCCTTGATTAACCTGTAGTTAGTTAATTTATTAGAACAATGAGCACATTCCTCCTTTTGTCGCTGGTTTGTTCATTTTTTGGCGAAGAGTTGTTCAACTGGGTGTCCTTCCAAGGCGTGCGTAACTTCTATATACAATATATGGATTTGTGGCGTCCGGAAAAGTTGCCACGGTTCTGTGTCAAAGTGAGGCGGAGAAGTCACCGCGTGAAGTGCTCAGCGATGACATCGGTTTTATTGTGTGAAAATGGCAACTTTGATACCGTCCTTGCTTTGCTTAATGTGAGAGAAATAGACTTTCCAGCCTCATGGAAGGGCCACTTACTGCTTACCTACCACGCGATGTCTTGTATAAAGTAGTATTATAATTGTTAACATTGGAGTTCTATGAAAACATTATTGTATGATTGTAATGTGACATATATTGCTATGAATATAATTATAAACTTCTATGTGCAAAATTAATTGACCGTATTTTTCTATACGAGTAAGAACTTATAAGCTTACGGTTAAGACCTGTAATATAACCGGAGAATATTTTTGGCTTTCTCTAAAATGTTACTGTTATTGTAAACTTTGTTATCAAAATAAAAACAAGGTCAACGCGTGACGTTTGATTATTTCAATCATAAGTTCATTAGTTTCATCTAAAAGTATAGAACTCGTGACCAGCCGGACTATGATAACTTCTAATATTTGTATTTCCTGTTTATCATCAAAATCAACTTTCGATGATGTATGAATTACAAAAATGCCAATATTATTGTTTTTCTTAAGTTTGTAAGCAATTGCGATAAAAGGTTGCTTGAAGTCGGTTATTTTAGACTGATAAATAATAATATACAGTTGTATAAACATTGAAATTGTCAAATGTTGTCAATTAATGTTCTGTTCTGAGTGGGTTCAAGTTTGAAGTATACCTATATTACTTATGTTCTATACCTGCATATATTATCTACTACGAAAATTATAATTTCATTTACACCATTTTAAAATATTTCATCAATCACTAAATAGTAAATTGCATTTCAAGAATATAAAAATCAATATCAATTAATTTCACACAATATCTATACAATATCACACAATTACGATATCTATAATTCGTATAATCATATCGCTACTGTCCTCAGTAATCATAGCCTGGCTTTTCGGCATCATTTTTTTATACCACACAACCGCACCTATATGCATCAACATTGATACCGACATTAGCAGTGGAATAATGACGTGTTTAGGCATCAGATAAGCATCCCTCAAGAAAGCGATGCAATTAAAGCATCCTGTATACAGTATATTATATAGAACTATAGAACTATATTTTAACACAGTAAAGCAAATAGACTGCTCAAGTTTGTGAGTGGGCCCTATTCTTTATTGCACTGCACCCTCCGTGGTGCTGTACCTGCACTCTGCAGAGAAAACCTACTTGCCACCTGACAATTAGTGTCCTTGCCTTCTGTCCAGTCTGTCAGTCAGGATCACTTCAAAATTGTTCACTAAAAAAAGTATTAATTATTTGATCTTTATCGTTACTTACCTACACGCTTACCTATATTAGTATTTTGTAGGCAATTATTTTAAAATATAAACAATACCACTTAGTTGTGATTAATGTTTGAAACATCTATGCCAACTATAATCGTTCTGAAATGTTCAGTATACCCTGCCTAATTGTTGAGACATTCTTGGCTCCTAAAATATATTGAATAACTTTACACAATAACTTACTTAAAATTAGATACTGATAATATAGCTTAGAATATAGCCTAAAAAGACTTAGTTTATTTTCTCCTTATTTAATACTTGTGTAATGCATATTATTTTAACCGCATTCCTTGTCGCTAAATATAGATAGCTAATCAAGTGTCTAATTAGAGAATAAATGATATGTTTAAAATGTGTCCCGTTGTGATTATCTATTTAAACAATGTACGTATGTAAATTTATCTGAACCATTTTCTTTCTCTATTTTCAATGTGCATATTATTTAATACCACAACTGCTAAATACACCAGTATAGCTTTTCTCAAATATATTAATCATATTATATTAAAACTTACAATACACATTATAAATAACCTAGGACAATAAGGACAGCTATATAATTGTTTCACATATTTATTTTAAATCGGTATATTAACTGTATTACATTCTATTATAGTAATGCGGTCGTTTTGTTTGATGTTTACTATTTTATATTTTATGTGGATTTAAAAAATGTAAATTTCCTTTTATTAGTGGGCCATGGCTGCCTGACTAATTTTATTCATTTTCATAATATATAGCTAGATCTACTTATACAGCAGCTGTAATTTATGATCAATATAACAACCCCATTTGAGCAACCATGCGTGAATTATCAGAAGAATTATGTTCTACCATTTCTAGTATCCCACAGTTGTTGATATATACTACATAATTATATAATATATGGCTATTTTCTTGACTAAACTATGGTAGACAACAGCAGTTTGCAGCTGTCAGTTTGGTATGTTTGAGAGATTTCTAGAATCTAACACCTTTGACAACAACCAGTTCAGTGAATACGCATGGTATAGGTAGTCCAGTAACATATTTTGTATATCTATTATGCATTAGCAGGACGATTCACTACTCACTAAAGTAAGTTTTACCAAATCTAAATTTTTAACTTAAAATCATTAAAAACATTGTTTTAGTGTTTTGACCTATATTAGTAAATGGATACATTCTATTCAAATCCTTAACATCTCCACAAAAACAAATAAAAAACCCAGAAATTATCAAAGCGACTTTCAAATAAGAAACTAACTTTTATAATAATTTCAGGATAGTTAAAGGGAAAATCAACATTTATGATTAAACTTCAGAAAGGTCAAACAAGTGGTATAGGAAGAGTGGATTCGGCCGCACCACTTGACCTTTTGACCTTTGACCCCCGCTAATCCCCTTATCCCCCCACTACACCCCAAAATTTATATTTGTTTTACTATCAAGATCATTATGGATTATAAGTGCTCCAAAATCATTCATTGGGTATATCTTTTTCGGATAGTAACCCATGGCAACCAAAGTAGTGCTGACTCACAAAAATAAGATAAATAACATTAACATTTAAATTAGGGGCTAATTACATTTACATAATAATCTAATTATTTAATATAAATATTGTTTTTAGACTGTTCTTTGTCATTTTTGTTTTTAGCTTATAACTTTTGAAGTTTACAAGTTATGACAACTAAACTTGGTATGATAACTCACCAACATTAGCCAAATATTTTATACTACTTTTTTGTTGGAAGAAGTATAATTTTTTAAATATCTATATATATAATATATAGTAAAATAAAATTTAATAGATAAACATTCAAAATAGTTATGAGCTAATGTAAATTTTTTGAAAATAAGTTGAAATTTAACAGAGTTGTAGACATTTCATCATTGTGATGTATTATGGTAATAAACTGCTGTTCTCTCCTAACATGTTAATATAGGAGTAAAATGCTCTCTTCTCTTGTAAACAATCTGCATATCAGTCTAAGTAGGTCATTCATTTCACCATCGTCAATATGTAACTCTTGCCTCAATGCGTAGCCCTGCTCATCGCTGTCGACATGTGGTTGTGTGTCTTGTTTCAAACTTTTTGTGACGTCCGCAGCATTCATCACAATTTTGGACATCTCAAGAGTAAAGTTATAAAATAAGTCCGGAGAGAGCGATTTCAAATACGACCATTCATGTCGAGAGCTAAAAGTAGAATGAAATTTATATGAAAAAGCTTCTCTATTTATATTTGTATATATACTTATATATACTTGTATAAACTTGTATACATATTGTGTGTATATATATAGGTGAGGGATATCAATCTGTAAGTAGCTAAATTAAGCTGAGTGAACGTCAGAATCCTCATTGAAATCATCGTGCAATATATATATATATGGCCATAATGCACCACAAAGGTAAAATGTCTACAACTCCGTCAAATTTCAACATTGTTAAAATAATAATAATAATAAGCACTGACTCAAAGCTATTCTGCTAGTCTATCCATTTAATTTCATTCTACTATATAAAAAAATTGATTTAATAAGCTGTAAATAACTAAAATGTCTATAACTTCGTTAAATTTCAACCGATTTAAAAAAAAGTACGCTAGCTTTTGACTATTCTGAATGTCTACCTATTAAATTTTATTTTACTATATTAAAAAAATTATAAAAAAATATTTATGCTACTTACAAAAAAACTAGTATAAAAGATTTGGCTTATGTTGGGGAGTCATCATACTAAGTTTGGATGTCATAAGTTGTAAACATCAAAAGTTATAGTCTAAAAAACAAAAATGACATCACACATAACATAATTTTTTGTCCAAAATTTAAAAACGGTCTAAAATCAATTATAATGTACTTAACACTAATTAAAACTGTTAAGGTTATATACTACTTACAAATATTTGTAAGTAGTGTACAAATATTTATCTTATATGTGGGAGTCATCATACCAACTTTGTTTGCTATAGGTTACTATCCTAAAAAGATATACCCAATGAAAGCTTTTAGAGCACTTATGATCCATAATGATCTGGATCGTAAAATAAATAATTAAAAAATTGAGAATGGGTGGGTCAAAGGTCAAGTGGTACACGGCCGAATCCACTCTTCCATTACTACTCAAACAAAAGGAATGAGTTATCATCAAACCACAAATATCATTTATTAAAAAAAATTACAATCCAAACATAGCTTGTACTCTATTTAATTTAATTTTAATTTAATATTGTATATGATTCGTTCGCGAGATTATTTTTGGATTATTTTCTTTTTTTAAATGCTTTTGAAAATATATTTTTAAAGATGAATATGTTATTTGTGTATATATAATAAGACATACTCGACATAAATGTATCAAAATAATTTTTGTTTTGCATTGGATTTGATTAGTAAAGCATAAAGACAACTGTTACAGATAACTGCGAGGGGTTGTATGTTCTATAGAAACAAATCGATCTTGCAAAACATACTTTGTAGGTTTAAATTTTATTTAATGTCGTTATAAGAAGAGTTTTAAAATATTTAAAAAAATGTAGGATAGTCGTTCGATATCATAAAGTAATTTATTAAATTATACAATTTAATTAATTTTAACTCGATCATCTTACTTGTATTCGAAATTTATTCAAAATGTAGTTAAAGTAAACAATTATTTTGAAATCGTGTATTTTAATTAAATGTATTCCAATCAAAAGATTATATTTAAACTCATCATATAGTTTTATATTACGGTTTTCATAAATGTTATTCATTATTATTATAATTATCTTATGAGTCATAATAATATAGTCGACAATTTCATATCGCATTTTAGTTTTACTTATTTTGCCGTAAATAACAGTTTGTTTAAACTTTTTATTGCGATTATTTTAGACCAACATCAATCAAATAAATTATTTCTAGTCCACATATTACTAAACGTCGGTTTAGATGCTTGATTAGTATAAGCGTGAGTATTTTTTAAACTAGTGAATCATTCCCATTAAAAAATACCTCTATTTCACCCGAAACTTATTGAACATGTAATAAAATGGTGTAACATAAATTCTGAAGTAATATTGTTATACCTCCGTCTCTGGCTAAACCGATATATAGAATAGTGTTATACAATTTAGATACAATATATACATCAACATTTAATTAAACATCTACATTATTGTATATGTTTTATTAACGTGGCGTTTTATAATCTTACAATTATTTATGTTCTATATAACTCTTAGCCCATATCTTGTTAAAATTACGTAGTCTAGAAAATTATTTTTGCGATAATATTTCTAAAAAACATATTTTTGTATAACTTCTTATTTTTATTTCTGAAAAAATGCATTTAAACTTTTAAGATTATACTTATTTTTTCTAATACGATTATAAAGTTATTAATTTTTTCTTCACTAATTATGTAAAATAGCTTCTTGAATTATTCAAACTGATATAATTAGCCAAAACACATCTATTAATAGAGATGTTTATTTTTGTTGTAGGTATATAGTGTGCAAAAAACTTTCGGGTTAAGATCCATTTAATATTTAGACATCAATATTTTGTTCATCCTTATCATTTTCTCTTATCAATATTTTTTTACTTGTTTAACAAGGCAGTCTGCAATTAAGCTAATACTAATGTTGCCAAATAATGTTGTTTAGTTAATATTTGGCTCTGTTATCATGTTCCATACTGTTTCTTGTCACCAGTTATTCCACTTAAATTGATCGGGTTATTTATTTACTGTTTATACACTGGACAGGTAACTTTTTCTTTCAACTTGCGATAGTTTCATTCCCGGCAAATTGGCACTATTTAATTTTCAACGTTTTATTTATAATAATATAATTGAATTATCTGATCCAGTGTCGTGATAAACAAGCCTTCAGGGTGGCTGGCTCACTCTGCCTGGTCTACATAGAAGGAACATAGAAGGGTGGTATAAATTTCAAAGTAAACCATGTCGTCCAATCAGAACGAGGTAAAACCTTTTTGCCAGTCATTCAATCAAATTCAGTGGCAAGCGTTTGTGTTTCTCTCTATCTCTCTCTCTCTCTAGTTTGTCAGTGTGTTAAAATCACCAGTGAGAGTTCCAATGTCTTTGGATTTAGTTGACTACCGCCAAACTATCTAGTCAAAATAATTTTTCCATCTCTCGAAACTGGTAGTTGAGATTCCAAGTGAAACAATTATTGAGATCTTTCTGGAAAGTTTATTACGGCGCCAAGTGTGAAGACCATAACATAACATAACTCCTCCTCTTCCTCGCCTTGCCTCGCCTCCAGGCCTCAACCGTCGTATCCGCTACTCCGTGCTGGGGCCGGACACCAGCTTCGCCGTCGACAAGGTAACCGGGATCCTGAGGGTGGCCCGTCCCCTCGACCGTGAGACCACCGCCCTCCACACGCTCCGTATCCAGGCGCAGGACATGGCCTCTCCACCGGCGGCCCGACTGGCCAACACGGCCAGTGTGACCGTCCGGCTGCTCGACGTCAACGACTCGCCGCCCAGGTTCCTGAGGAGCAGGTTGGCCGTGCGGGTTGCGGAGACACAGCCCGTGAGCAGTGTGTTGGCCCGGGTGGCGGCCATTAGTGCGGATGAGGGGCAGAATGCTGTCGTCAGCTATCGGATGTTGACGGAGCGGGAGGAGTTTGCGCTCAATGCGACGACGGGTGAGTCACTGTTCTTGATCGATCGATCGGTTCTTGCTTCTTCTTCTTCCTCTTTACCACTGGTTGACTTCCTATGGCCTGGAATGTCCTGGAAAATAGTTGTGAACCTGTTATTCTTTGTAGCTACTTGCGATATATTATTTAATGCTGTTAAAATAATGATCAAATAGATTAATCGGTATTGATATTGAGTTTTTACTATTTTAATTATTTGTAAACAATTCGTATGTGTGTACATGTGACTTATTCTTTTTGTTTTTCAGCCTTGATTTCCTAAAAAAAGCCTAATTTTTTATTAACGTATATATTATGCATTGATTTGAACTAGTATCATGTAAGTTACATACAAGTCTAATATTATATAAGCAATTATGATGTCCATCAGTACTGGAATTTATTTTTTTAAATTTCCTGTAAATATCCCCGGAAGAGTTAGACCTGGGTTTGTTTATGCTGAGCAGGGAATTATAGAGAGGAGAGATAATATTTATCGATCGTGTCCTTAACTGTTAAATATGAAACCCTTTTTTAATTGGCAACATCATATTTTGATTGAACAAAAATTGAACATTTTATGTTAAAATCTTAGTCGCGAACATGAATAATCAAATAGCATGGAAAGCACTGTTATTAACATTGGTTATGTACTACATCTTCGGCAAACCTGGACAGTTCGAGTTGTCAATAATATGTCTCTGTCAACATACAAATAAATTAGAACAGAATTTTATATAAACAAAATTTCAAATTTTTATTTAAATAATTAAACTTTTTAATAGTAAGGTTGTATAATATTTATCTTTCCAGAAAGTGGATTATTAAGATTATTTTGTGTAACCTTTCTGGCAAGTTTAAATTATTTCATATGTTATTATTATGTTTCTATAAGAACAAAAATTGTGTATTATTATAAAATAAAATTGTTTCGTTAATACTTTCTTAAATTTCTAAATATACAGTAAATTAAATAATTATTAGTATGATAAATTTTGTAATAAATCACAAATTAAAATCTTTCAATATTAATTCATAACTTAAAATAATGTAAATAATATTTTCCAATTAATATGAATCCAACTTTTCTTCTGCTATAAAATGATAATAGCTTTAGTTGTACAATATATATAGGTATGTATAAAATGTTATAAGCTGTCTATTATACATGCAAACATCACATAAAATAAATTAATTTCCTTAAAAACAACTTCGTGTGCTTCCAGCTGTATTACGCTATCATTTGAGTTACCTTTTAGATAAATATAAGTGTATATATATAATGCAATCTATATAATAACATATGAAGTGGATATATACAATGCATTGAGCTGTAACCCCTGGATATTCCCCAGTCTATGCTAGAATATATCCTTCACCATGCAGGTACAGGTAGGTGTCTTCGTGACATAAGCTCACTTCATCGCCTATTGTTTATCATTCTCTTATGTTATCAATCGTCGTGATTTTATACACGTTTCATCATGATGATTTGTTAAAAGTGTTTCTTGCTGAATACCTTTTTAGCAGTGTATGGGCCGCAGTGAATTGCCATCATGCACATTGTATTATATGAATAAGTGTGTTTAGGTATAGATGATGTATAAATCGGAAAATAGTTAAAAATATGTTTGGATTAAAAATCTATTGAATATAGATTGTATTACTCAATAAAGGGGATATTATATAAGTGCAAAATAAAAATTGAGGATAATGGTTTTAAAAATAAAAATCAACAAATTACTAAATATTAGTTTAGTATTTTTGTGAATTTTTGTGATTCAAAAGCATGCAGTGGCATAAATGCCGATTTATTTAAAAAAATTATTTTAAATCCTTCATATTTTACTATATTCAAAATATAATCTGAAATCAACAAATGACTAAATTCCATTAGACCAGAAGCAATCGTGTATATAATTTTTTATCGATCGAATCCACTTCTGCGTGCTAAACAATTGGTAACAATTGGTAAAAGTGTTCCTCTGTTAATTTAATTTGAAATATATATATATGTGCATTTTCTTTTGAACGGGCAAGATGTTGATTCAATTAACAGCCTGAATATATCATAGGCGACTTATCATAGATACATATTTCAGAAGAGTTTATCTGTGTCAGACGACTGAATCGTCCTGTATGGAGATAAGATAACAAACAAACATTTATTCTAGAAAGTGCAGAAAAGAAAAAGTCAGACCACCCCGATCAATTGGATCAACCCACACACTGATTATTTCATTGGCGGCAAATATAGTGTCAACTAATGCAAACATGGCAGGATCACCATTTCTACTACTTATCTTGATATCTCTCTTCTCTTGGGGTGCAAAATGTGGTTGTTATTGTCTGTAATATTATTTTGATACTTCAATAAGTTGTGCAACCCACATAACATACACTACAGTACCCATTCGACTCGCGCGCGCGAACCCGTGCAATGTCGACTATATATCAATTCTTGATTGAGAAGGTTTGAAGTCTGACTGTCTGGTCAACAAACAAATATATGTCAACCTATTACAACATGCTGGGGGTAATGAGATGTGTGTTGAGTAAACACGAGTTTCACTTTCAGTCAGTAGCCCAACAGTGGCTAACGTTGACTGTGGCTAATTGGGGGGTAGATAGATCTTGTAGTCCGCTGGTTGACGCTTGCTTCCAGCCAAACTTTCATATCTCGCCGCAGTGAAGAAATCTGTAAAGGCGGGGCGAATACAGCCTTTGATATCAGACCAGTGTTCGCTTTGGCTTAATGACATTGTTACGTAACGCCTGGAACAGTTTAAGAGGCCCTTGGCAAAGTTTGTTTCACGATCTATTAGCCTTTCATTCGATCTGGGATTAATACAGAGGGGAAAGTTGTATGGTATGAGAAGGGTTTTCTGATATACGATAGTTAATAGCAGTCTAGTGTCCTATATACGATGGCTACCTTTTTCATCTTCCACAAAATTATTTCGATTGACGTTTTGTTCGTAATATTATTGAGAGAAGAGAGATGTTTTTTAAAATTGTTTTTAAAGCAAACGCCGTCATCGCTGTAATATTCCGCTGAAGTGATTTTGTCATTAGATTTAGGAGAAACCCTATGTAGAAAGGTGAATATAATATACACATGATTCTGAGTCAGCATTCAGTTTGTTACTTAAATATATACTCTGATGTGTGATGTCGTAACACTTGTGACATCATACTCGCCTCAAGGACTGGCTGTACATTTGATGTAGTCTATATAATATTGTATCTAGTCTGCCACATGTCCTTCGGAAGAGCTTTGCCGCCCAGTATTATCCACAAGGGAGTACAGTGGTAACTCGGATTATGCATTTGTCACAATCTGTATCTCTATAGCTGGGAATTAGTTTATCTGTTTTTTGTAATTATTTAAGGCTATCTATATGTATCATCTATAGCTATCAACTGGGACATGATAAGAATTGTGTATTTTGTCAGATTGAATATCCTTCAAGTTCACACCCGCTGGCCCGTAAATAATATGTATGTAGTAGGCATCCAACTCTGTTTTCTAGAAGTTCAGAAAGTGACGCGCAGTGTACTATACTGTGTTGTCGCTTGGATATTATATAATTATATATTTCTAGAACGAAATAGAGGTGTTTTGTGAACAACATCTTAATTGTGACTTTTGGTTGCGTGAATTTTGTGACTTTGGAAGATACGGAAAGTTCAATGTCAAATCAAATTTGTTGGTTAACATCTTGGATAACAAACTGAATTGGGATGGCATATTGATAACGAAGGAAAAAAATCACATTAAGTTTATAATTATAGGGAAAGTTATCTATTTAAAAAAATCTTATTTCAAATTTAATTATCTTGTGTTTTTCAGGAATAACTTTCCATTTAAAGAATCCTTAATTACATTTTGATTAGAAAAATAAGTTCTTTCTATAAGCTTCTCTCTGTATCTTTCGGTGACAGCATAAGTATTGTAATACTCCTCGCTCGGGATTGTTTGTCTATTATTCCGGGGTTATTACCCAATTAGACTTTTTGAAATAGTTGTTTAAAACTTTATTACGCATGTAAAGCGTAATTTCTGTCCTAAAATTTAGATAATTTTTTCTTCTGACTATTTGGAAAATTTCAGAGTTTCAAAAGCGTAAATAATATTATGACTTGTCTCTGCGTAATATTAGAAGTTGTGGTTTGATGTTTAGCCTTCTGAAGCGCACACAAACGTTTCTCAGATGTGGTGGTCTGTACTTCTCCTGTTTTGATATTCTATTATCTAATTATCAGGGGAGGGAATCTCTTTCTCTATGACTATATCTCTTGTTCTTCTGCCTTGTTCTTCATGTATATACGATGTTTGTAGAAGTTGTAAGTTGACTTGAGGTTGGACAAGAGTGACACGAGCATCCTGGATAGACTTGCTAATAAGAGATTGGGTCACGCAAACTGGGCAAGGGGGATTCTCGACGGTACCTCTGCTAGAGTGATAGCCTACCTACCAGTTGGGAATACAGCGTAGCTCCTGACGTGTTGTGTGCGTGTTTGTGTGTATGCACCAAGCTGAGGAGATCGTCGAGTGTTTGATTCAATTTATGTTTATATAATATTATGTCTATGAGTCAACGATTGCCAAACAAGGTGTCAATGTAGCCCTTCAAGAGTTTCACTTTATTTTGATAGCACGATATTTAGGTCTTCAGTTTTTGTCAGGCAGGCATCACGTTTGATTATTTGAATTTGACTTCTCTCCACATTATATATACTATATATATATATATCTTCAGTTCACACTGTCTTTTTTGATTATGTAATGCATAATTCCCTCATTTTAAGTTGGCTCAGACAGCCTAGCCTCACTCTTAGCTCAACTGTGTTATCAACTTCTCCATATTAGCGTATATTTTATAAATATGGCAAATCTCTGTCTATCATCTAATTGTTCCCCTCTGTAAAATAATCGAAGTATTCAATTTCAATAAGTGAAGTCTCAATATACTAACTTTATCAAAACCTTGAAATTATGGAACTCTCTCTCACACCCTTAGGCTACCTCGGAAGTAACGTGCATATTGTATAGCGTTGGAGATTATGATATCCCTTCTGTACAAGCGGGCATTATTAAGAATAAAAAAATCTAAAATAGCGGGATCTTGTATGGTCTATCCACCTCTTTTTTTGTTGTCTCGAAGCGTCAGTATAAATGACTGTAGAGAAAAGGGTCAGTATTGTTCCATTCTCCTGATGGACAGTTAACTTGATTTGGAGGCTTAATAGAATTTGGCTCAGTGGCGATTGACTCGACCTTCTACAAAAGCGATGGAGAACATACACTATAGCTATGGAGAACAGCGCACTTCAGTTTATGAAATAGATAGCGGAGAGAAGCTCAGACAAATAGACATGGCTGCTTCGGTCATCACAATAACGAATGACGATATATTATTGTCTTCTTCCGGGTAGAATGAGCGATTCTCCACCCCTAATTCATGATTACATACTTTTTTGTCTTATATTACCGCGCGTGTTGAAAAATAATTGCAAGCTAGTTGCCAACCGTCCAGTGGTCAGCTGGGGGTTCCAATGAGATAGTATTACATTTTCTGCTTCAGGAGAATTAAGTTTGCTGTGGCCCAATGAACCTGCCAAAGGCGTTTTGTTACAATTGTTGAGTCATCTGTATATATAATACGTAATATGTAGTCGTCGATAAGTTCCTATCATTATGTGTCGTACGTGATATCACTTTCTAATTATAATTTCCATGTCTGCCTTTCTCAATTATTAATTTTGATTATTGAAAATATTCTCTTCTTTAGATTATAATTACAGGATTAGCAGCACATCATTAATTGATTAGATTTTGCCAAAGGGTGTCGTTCTTCGTAGTCAGCAATAAATATAATATAGAATTCGTGCTATCTAAAGTAATTTATATTTTTTAGCGAATTAATTGTCCTTTAACTTAAGGTTATACAGAAATAATAATGTTTTTTTTACGAAATAATTGTATAAAATAAAACGATAATACTATTATGTTAAGAATAAATTCGGTATTTGTGACCATTTTTAAATATGAGAACTGTTTGAACCAAGCGCTTAAATTATGAAGTTATAAAAAACCTAAATCGATTTTTGTTCTATATGTTTAACATGCTGCTGTAATTGACACATTTTGTCAATAAATAAATATAACTCTTCAGCCGAAAATCTAAATCGACAATTATAATTGATTGAAAACGGCCTGTGAAACACTATCATCGGCCAAATAAAAAAAGCGCTGCAAACATGGCTGTTCTAATACGCAGGAGAAAATATATAGAAAATTCCTCGCCTCGAAGAAAGAATAAATCTGGCTGATTTCGAATTACCGGATGAAAGAAAAGAGAACTGCAACTATTGAGATCACATTTCTCAACAGCGATTTTAGAGAATAATTGATTAATAAGCATTGCCGATTTTCTTTTGATCTGCTGAGCAAGATAGGCCTCCTCTAACAAAAGGACTTTTCTGTGTGTGTCTGTGTACGCAGCGTAATAAATCTCTGACGTTCTTTTGCCGTTTTACCCGGTCGGAGAGGAGAAACTTTCTAAAAGAGCGAGTTTCACTCTTTTCCAGCCGAGAACTTCATGTGCCCAAGATCCGATAGAAATGGAACCAGCTTGATTATCCTCATAGCAGCACTGAACCTATATATAGGCTATACTACTATATGTGGCATATGTTGTTCTGGCTAATAATCCAGTTAGTATCTACATGTTTATTGGTACGACCTGTCCCAGCCTATAGCTGACCTTTTCGGTCTGTTGTGCCTTGGAGGACCCACAGCCATGTTTTGAACGGTCCTTTCTTGTTGAATGTTTTTCGGAGTGTCTCCTGTCGAGAACGCTATCAAAAAGTCGTTGTGACATTTTATCCAGCAACTCCTTCCAATTATATGGACAAGCATTGCGTATTACGTCGAATTTGTTTATTATGTATGTTAACCTACTGGCGATTCTCTATATTATTGACTGTAGTATGTAGCATAGACTGACCTCCTGCCTGTTTTGTGGAGTTCGACCTTTTCCGTAGAAAAATAGAACTTTATAGGGTGCAATAAAGATATCATATATATAATATATCTGTCTTATAAACCCTGCACGGCCATGGTTTTCTGCAGTAACCAGATACATATTATGAGAAAAATGTATTCTTACATTATACTACCTTATATACCATATATAGTTATAGAAATATAATAAAATATGTTTACATAGCTTGTAATCATTTAGTGTAACGAATATTATTACAGCTTAAGATCAGATATTTGATTGGCTATATTAACTGCATGAATGCGCATTTTGTTTCAATAACATACTTTTTAGTGTTTTTCTTGGGAGTATGTTATTTTGTTTAATCAATGGTAAAAGATCAGCTTTATTATGATAGTATGTAAAATGTGCCCACTAAATATAATGTTAGTATTTGTATATCTTAGATTTATGATTATTTAACGTATACAAGTATAAAGAAATAATAAAGATGTAATCTAATGTCAATATGTATTATTTTGGGTAGACGGATCTTCGTAAATTATAATTAACGCTTTCTAATTTTAATAATTTTATGCTATATTTCATAATAAAATATTCAGCGAATTTGAAACATCGAAAATTTTGTGATATTTCGCATGTGCTTGATATAAATACAGCCATTTTCTGTGGATCTTTTTGCATCTTTATCATTCATTATTCTCATATAATGTATATATGGGTCGTAAATATTGAATTATGTAGTTTTATCCTGAAAGTAAATAGTTGACTTATAATATTATCTGCGTTTACGGGTGATTTACCCGCTTGCATTAGTATCAGTTCCAAGTTGCATAATATTTTCTGAACATTCTTTCACCACCCACAAATCAAACAGAAATCCTTTTTATTTACCTTTGAAGTCCAGAAACGGATGGCAAAAAAAACTATTCTAACTCACAGTCCTATATAATAAATGTCTGAAAATTAAGATTTGAAATCCTGCCCCCTTTCCAACGTGGTAAACGAGGTAAATCAAGTCAGACATATATCTGTCGCGGTTTTACACAGAGAGTTCTTTTATCTCAATCTGTTGACTGACTATGTTTAATTCTGATCCAGTCAAACTTACAGCTTGTATAACCATTGTAAATAACTGCTGTTTGCCGACCACTTAACTGTAAAATATTTTCGATCCAAGTTTGAGAATATATAACAACTTGTCTATACAGTATCAATCTCTTGATTGGAAATTAATTTTTTTAACCAAATATCTATGTTAGTGATGTAATCTGTGCAGCCTTCAAGGATATGAGATAAGTCAGCTTCGAGACCACCCAGACACATTTAAAATGACTAAATCTGTTTATAAGTAATTACGTTACATTGCTGAAAGTTATTCACGCAGACAAGGTGGGGAAAACATTGGACTACACTCAAGCATATATTTCAAATGTAGCCGACTCTATTGACCATACTATTATTAGTTTTACTTGTCAAAATATTCTGTGCGTCGTATGCCGTTATTAATAATTTATTTGTATTATTTATTTTAGTATAATGTCACGTTATAATTTATAGCGAGTTTGTTTATAAGATTTAAAGAAATGTTTCATTTTCTAAAAGACACCTGGTCTCTCCAGAAATTATTCGACAAACTGTAAAAAAACACAAAAGAACAATAGACATACAGCTAATTCAATGGATACTTATTTTCTAATCTTAACATTATCCTTACTACAATATTATGTGAGATTCATAAACAGTTCAAATGCAAATTTATTATGTATTTTAACTTATATGTGACCGAGTGGTTAATAAGACGCTGGTTTGCGGATGCCGAGGGTGTTGTCTCGGAACAGGTTCGAACCCACTCTCGGACTCTCCCGTTCCTGGCTAGCAGTTGTGCTAAGTCTAGTCTAGGTTCAGTGACAAATTGTACCAACAAACCCTCCATTGTGGTGTTAAGAATACATAATATAGATATATATAAATATTAAATATACACAGCAGAAATGTTTAACTATATGTTTTAACAAAAAGTTATAGTAAAACAAATTGTGCAGATGTAATTATTTGTTCAGAGAAAAGTACAACATTGACTAATAAATGAACAACTTTGAAATAGCAATGTCTGCAAGCCTATAGTCTGCTACTGAATATCAATATCAATAACAATATCAATTAGAATACAATTATAATTAATATATACTATTATATTATATATATATTTAAGAATCATTTGTAAGATTAAAAATAAATATCCATTGTCAAGCACAAACTTAATTGTTTTATTATTGCATGATTTAACTTGTTTTACACCGCTAGCAGAATACTTTCCGGCAAGTCTGTACATACACTCATAGTAAAGCTAGATATTAATTAGTTGATGTTTTATTCGTCTATAATCTATACTCTATTAATCGTAATAATGCTAGGAAAAATATGACGTATTATCAAGTTGTCCTCCCTCTCTCAAATCTCTATTTCTCTCTCGCTTTCTGGATATGAAAACCATTTAACGGACCATAGTCCAGACAAAACAACTGAAAGATCTGATCGTTCCATAACGAAATTGCATGTCTCTTCAAAGAATCGATGTGTTCAAATTGCAATCAAATCTGGCCTCCAGGTTCACTCAGTCTCTCAGCCACCACTTTCTCTCTCTCTCTGTCTCTTTCTCACTCTCTGACGGTGTTCGGAGGAAAGCAAGTCTCTCAAACAGGCTCAACCTCCATTGTGTGTTAATATATACCATCAGCAGCCTGAGCTAGTTCAACTGATTCGGGATTGACTTTAACTTTTGAGCTGGTGACTGCATCTCACGAGGACTGAGGGAGGCCCATAATAAATGTATATGCCCAATTATTCGATTTTCCTTCTCAAAGAGCCCCATTCTGGATGACAGCTGTGTAAATTAGAATAAGTAGTTATCGAGATTTTGTCGTAGTGTAACGGGAAGAGAGAGAGAGAATTAAGGCAGTTTAGTCCAGATTGGTGTCAAAGAAAGTCTTTATTAACCGGGTCAAGTGAGTTTATTTTAATGACGAAGTGTTTTCCCAAGGTCCTACGTTTAATTATAGCAGAGGTTTATATTGCCCCAAGCCTACAACTGAACACCGTTAACCAAGGCTGTAAACCTAAGAATTTGTTCATTTTATTTGGAAGACAGTGTTACAATTAATTATGCATGTACGGATTAGACTTATTTTGCCATATTAATACATCTGTAGCACGGAACTGCTTCTGCCGATCGTGCTGGGAAAATATTGAGATATTAGCCCTCTATAGTAATTAAGTAGAAGTAAACTTTCGCGAACATGTATATATAATGATATCATTATTATTTTATATCTTTTCTTTCACCGTGAGATGTTTCTAGTAATCAACACGGGATGCAGCATTTTGTAAATAGTTAATATTTTAGGTGTCGTATTTTATATTCGACAACATTCTTCCTCCATAAACTGATAGATATAATATATTTCGTGTTACTGTTTCTTCATATAATATTATAACTTTGCAAATTTCAACATTTCTATTTTCAATTGAGTAGGTATTCCTATATGAACGTTATAGCTTCTAATGCTTTCCTAATGAAGCCATAATTTACTCCGTCTAGTTCTGTGTCGGCAGACTTTCTACTTAATAAGAACTAATTGCTGTCAAATTAAATGGGAAGTGGTTTTATCTTAAGATAATATTAGTTTGTTTGTAACAATCGGTAAACTACATATAGACACTATAGTTGCAGCATTATTTATAGTTTCGCGTTTCTAGAGATAGCAAAGTTTTTTTTGTTTTATTTTGAAGTTAATTGAGCTGTAGTTTTTAAAGCTTTGACGTCTTCTACTACATTGCAAACGATCCTTTGGATTGTATGCCGCGCGCAGGACAGGTTTGCTAATTATTAGTATACTCTGAATAACTTAATCCTCATAATGTTCTACGTCAAAATGAAGAAATTTTTCTGTATAAAAATTATATTAATTGACATAGTGCTCCAAAATAATTCTTATTACTTGTGTTGTTTTTATTATATGCCAACAGAGATAATATAGAAAATAAATACTTTTCGTGATTATAAATCAAAATTTGTACATATTTCTAAAAACTGGTATTTTTTAATATTTTTTATAATATGTTGTTTGGTATATTGATTTTTTGGTTAGGTTTAACAGCAGTCACTATATTTTGTCGTAATTTTTTTAATATAAAATTGTTAATTTTTGTGGTTTAATTTGTATAAATTATTCGTAATGATTTTTTTACATTTTTGAACCGCTTTATTGTAGTATGTAGGCATTAAATAAACATCAAAACGTAATTTTTTTGAACGCTTTCTAATTTGGCCTAATTATTTATTTTGAAAAGTATTATTTAAACGAGCAGTTTGATCCAATGCAACAGTTGCGTTGGCTGATCTTCTCCCCTGTTTGATCGTCATTCATCCCTAGATTTTAAGCCACATTTACGAACGAACATCACTTTAGCCTAATTAACGGGAAACTTCTTAGCCCTGACCTACAGAAAATTTCCTTAATGACATTCAAAAACGGTTTTTCAATGGATTATAATATGTTGAAAGTTTGACATAATATAAGAATATACGGAGAAATAATTATCAGAAATTGTAGATATAATAATATGGTGTTATTGACCTGCGCAGATCAATATTTTCTTGTAGAACATAATATAATACTTGCGATGTTCGATATATACAAAAACTATACCACTGTCTTCGTTGTGTTCACTTCCATAGAATTGACGACAGGGGGTGGAGAAAACGGAAGTTTTCCTCATTTAAATCCGGGACCCTAAGTATATAACATACCGATTGTATATAAGCCTATATAACACAAGAGTATTCAAATATGCAACCCGCAGTACCAACCTTGTTTTCTTGTGATAATAATATTGATGTTATCTTCTTCAAGTGAATTTGCGACGTCGGTATTATAATGATATTTGCTAATATGTACACTGTATCCAAGTTTTAAGTCTTCTCTATCTTTATTCTACCATTTTCTTGTTAATTTGAAATCAAAACTTATTACAATACACTGATTCGAAGTCATCACTGTTATTTATAATATCTCATAATATACGATTCCAGCTTTGACTATGTACAATCGATTTAGTCGTTTTTCACGGAAATAATTACATTTGAGGAAGAAATATAAGTCTGAGCGATTATTCCATTCAAACCAAATATGTCTTTTTCACAATAAGAAATGTGTAGTATTTATATTTTTCTTGGTTTTGCGTATATTATATTTTGCAAACATTTCAAAGGATTTCTAAATTATATTAATGAAAAATGCAGATATGTTATTATTGTTGTAAGCTAAGCTAAAGGGTTCTCTTTCATTTTTTGCCGCTAGCCTCCTACAATATTGTGTTATTGAAACAGTATAGCTATATACTATAGCTGGTGATGGAGGGATGTATTTTGTCATAAATTGAAGTATTCTTTGAGAATAATGTCAAGTAGTCCTTCAAGGTAGTCATGACTACAAATAGAACGTGGTTGCGGTGTGTTCTCATCTATATAGTCGGATTTCGCCTCTTCATTCTTAATTATTTTATCTTCTCACATATTATGGCGGAAACCGAGTAATGCAATTTGATCAATGAGTAAATAAAAACAAGTTAGTTAGAAATAACGAACCAGCTATATAGTTGCAGCATTTTTTGTATAACTTTTTAATACACGATTTATTGAATCATTTTCTTTTTACTTCAGAACTTATGTGTACCTTCAACGTTTAGTTATATAGATATTTAAAAAAAATTAATGCAAGGCGGGCTCTCTAAGTTTCTATCTTATGGATCGCGATATGTTAACTAAAATGTCCTTCGTCATTTTGTAGACTGAACTGTATTTGAGCTGCAAGATGACTCTGACCACAGCAGCTGAGGTTATTAGTTCTCCCGCAAATACCCGTTCTCACTGCATTATCTAGAAGTTTAAAAACAGGAAAAAAGGGTAGATCTCCATTAGCGTTGTCAGCGATACTACTAAGCTATTATCTGAGTTATGTAATCGGCTTTTTCAACACTATGTCAACTCATGACATAGTTAGTTATCTGAACAGTAAATGTACAGTTGGATGGTTCACACTTCACTGTGTTTACTAGCAGATATGGGATAATCCCGCGATTTTCGGGAACATTATCTACTCAATTCCCGCAGCTTTGAAGTCAGCTTTTAGCAGTATATTTATTGAACGAACACATTCTGTCGCAGCAAAAAGGACTCGATTTTATCTCTGTCGTGTGTTGTGTTTTGAGTAGGGTAGGTACAGATTGTATCATCGTGCTACAACTACCGCATTTGGGTGGGGGGGGGGGAGGTTGTGGGTTGTGGATCGATAAAATGTAGATCTCATTTCCACGAACTAATTAGTTACAACTAGGTACAGACTTAGGTATATGGCCAATATTGGTTTTATCTATATATTGTGTTGTTTTATCTAAAATAGGGCTTTTATTAGTTATTTATTATTGATTAAGTTGTTTATTATCATAATTATTAATATATGAAACTGTTGGCCAATTAGTTGACGGTACATCATTATCAATTCGTGTAATCTTGAGAATATTTTAGAGAGGAAATTTTTGTGTGATTTGTTTTAATGTGTCACTATATTTGGTAACTTTGTAAAACAGTTGGATTAAACGAAAACAACTTTTGCTTAATTTATAATTGTAACTGATGTAACAAATCACTTATTGAAATATAATTTTTATTTTAAGACAAGCAGTTTCAGTTTACCATTTTATTTATGTTTAAACATATTAGTGTCAGGTATAAGTTGAATAAGCACAATGATATACGTTTTGTTTTTAAACATTTACTTTTTATGAATATTTTATGCTCGTAATATTTTAACATATTTTATAAGGATAGGGCTTACTAATCCAACACCGCACTTAAGCTTATAGTTGACTTATTTAATAAAACAGTAGTGATATTATATTTGATATATAATATAATAATAATATTGTTTTAGATTTAATAAAACCACTTAAAGGACGATAGTATAGTGAACAGAAAGTATTACATAACTTATATTCGCTAATTTTGTACAGAATGTAATGTACAGAAGGTAAGCTGCTTACAATGAGAGTGAGAATATGAGAGATCAAGAAAAGTTATATCATTACAATTAGGATAAATTATGAAATTTTCCCGTTGCGTCATAATATTATTTTGATTCATGGGGGGGGAGGGAGTTGAAATAGTGCCTCCTTTAAGCATTTTATATGTATAGACAAATATTTGTATTTCAGAAAATGTATTATTGCTTAATTATCTTCAGCTTTCAACAGCTGCATAGGTCGCAGTCAATAGCGTTTTGTTGTGGGAAAATTTTAATTAATTTACAGATTTGTAGGTATATACAATATAGTTCTGACTTTATTGACTACTATACTCTTGTTTCTGCTCGCAATAAACACTAAATGAATGCCTTTCTGTCCGCCGATGTATATTATGATACTGATGATTGTACTTGCTGCGAGATGGATGGGCATCACTTATTCATATTAATTGAATTTCGTGTCAACTTCAATTCACATCACTCTCTGCGGTGGATAGTTAGTAACACATCACACCATCTAATATAAGGCTGGCTATACCTTTACTCCTTCGTATTCTTATATGTACATTGTATAAGGCTATAAGTGCACACAGGGACTGAAATGTCAGCTGTTTCCAACGAATTTCTGTGAAGTGACCTTCCTGTTCAACATTTCGTCATTTCTAAAGTTTTTGTATATAAAATCTGCAAGTATACTACTACTAACTTAATTTTTTCTAGCTAAAATTCTTTATATAAATATGTTATTATTTTAAAGGTTACAACAGTCTTACCGTCCAGTAAAGTTAAACTAATATATTTAGAACACTGAAAAAGTATGCATAAAATAAAGTTGAACGACAGAAGAATTTGTACGGTTTTGAAAACTTGTGTTAGGATTTAAAGTGATTTGTTATAATGTACATGAATTACCCCTCTGTTGTGCGACATTTCTACTAAAAAATAGTATCCTGGTAATCGTACTGTATAATATAAAATAATATATATATTATATTTATTAATTTAAATTGAGTGTTTGTTCAGATTAATCGATAATTTATTCTCTGCTTAATTGCTACGCATTTAAAAAATATTTGTTGAGATATTTTTTTAATGATTGTATTGAATAATTAATTTATAGACTTATAATAGTTTAAACTACTGATTTTATGTTATCATCCTATTGATTTTGAACATCTTTCTTTGCGTGATATCATGTGAGACTGTTAGTTATAGTGTTCGTGGATTTTGTTCGTTCTCAATATGTCTGTCTTAGATTTGGATAAAAATTCAGTGTGAGCCAAATCTTCTTAAAATGCAGTTTATTAAATACCAAATGTTATCCCCTTAATCTTAAAAGCTTTCGATCCAAACTTGTTTTTTCTCAAACATTTCATTGCTATTTTTTAGAAGCACTTTTGACAGCTTCTAAATTATGCAATTAAACGATTATATACTGGTACCTTTATCGCATATTTTTTTATTATACGAGTTAGATCCATGAATTTTTGTTGCATTAGTTCACAGGTCCAAACACGGTCATATCATTGCTAATCTAGAGTGATTCACTAAATTTAGTAAATCACTAAGACTAAACATATTAAGCTGGTTAGATATTATGTTGAAAAGCTCACACATTAAACGCAACATACAAATGTGGAAGTTGACAGTGATAGTTATAATATACTTTTAAATTAATGTAATAATATGATATCTGGTCTACAATGTTTCAATTAAGATAAGGTACACTGCTGGGATTCGAACCCGCTACCTTCACACTTAATCACCAGCGCCTTAACCGACTGGGCTATCT
>JAUZND010002611.1:0-12755 GCA_034780555.1 Coelogynopora nodosa
CCCAAAAATACCTCCCCTCCACGTAGCAAAACCTACAATGTATGTCTACAAAGTTAATAGAAAAAATATGTTGAAATAATATGTTAAAATAACAAGCAATTTTAAAATAATACTCAAATAGCATTTATATTACGTATAGCTTATTTATAAAAGTATTATAATTATAAAAATATATTTTAAAAATATAGATCTTAAGATCTGGAATCAAATGCAAAAAGAATCAAGTCAATTAGCTGCATTGAACAAAAGTTATACTTTGTATTGATCAATATATATAGCAATATATGGTTATTTTCCTATAGTTTTCCTAACTAGAGTTTATGAATAAAAACCGCTCAACAAGTTTTTAGATGGTATCTGCAGTATATATATACCAAATATTTGGTATACCAAATTTCAGCTTAATCGGATGATAGGAAGTTTGGTTTTCCAGAAAGGGTAAAATACCCCCCTCCACGTATCAAACCCTAAAAAGTATGCCCACGTACTAAGGGTTAATAACGTTACTCGTGGATAGACACCTTACCCCCTTCTGTAAGGAAAATTACAATTAATATTAACCTTTACCACATTTATCTGTATGAAATAACGTTTGTGAAAACTGGTACATTTCATGTTAAATTGTCCACACTGACTTATCACTTTCCTTTTTTTTAGATATGTTGAACACGCTATATATATAGCGTGTTCAACATATATGTATCTAAAAAAAGGAAAATGGATAAAGGAAAATAGATGAAGATATCAAGACTTTGATACGCACCTATTGATGGAGGCGTCGTAGACTCTATATTGTTCAAAAATAGACAAATTGTGTATCAGACAGAAAGGCTGCAATGACAATGTTGTAGGACCTGCTAATATTCTACGGAATATTCATGCGGATCACAATAATGTAAATGTTGACAATATTTTAGCATCATTTATATTATACTACACGGCTAATATTGTACTCATAAATGCATAGTTGCAGAAAATAAAAGCGAAGCACACGATATTATAAATCTTCCCGAATCTCCAGTCTATACCAACGTGAATCTGGGTATGAAGCCATCAATGTTAAAATGCATGCTTTCATCTGTTTGCTCATAAAAGCCAACATTCAAAAGTCCCAATGTATATATCAAGTAAGTGTTAAAACACAAAAAGTGGTAGCTAATCAAAATCTAATTATTATAATTTTTTTAACTAAATTACTTTAGCGTAAGTAACGTAACGCAACGGCACAACATAACCCACGTACCCCCCTTCCCAATTGTGTAATGGTTTTCTACTATTTTACAAAAGTAAGTTTTATATTTAACGTTAGTCAATAATATAAAATAGAGGCTTTGTACCGACTTTATAACATAATTAATGGAAAGAATCTTGAACTGATCTATTTCGAATACTTGCACAATGGACCAAATTATTACTACTTATAGAGAGCGTTTTAGCTAATTTGGATAGGAAAGCAAAAAAATCAATAAAGATAATAAAACATTACTGATACATTTGTATTGTAATTACATTTATTCCATATAAATTATGCGGTTCTACTTTTCATCGGGAATATACAATTCTGCATACTAATACCAAGAACTTATATAAATGACACGAAAGGGTCGAAGCCACATATTGCCAGTTTATGACTACTTATAGTTGAGAAAAGAGTGAAGCCACGAAAGTAATTTAAAGAGAAATAAACGTTAGGGTAAATGTTGATTATTATTGTTAGATATATATTGTTATATACTACATATTTTTTGCTCTCTGATTAAACTGCAATTATAATATCAGGAATGTGAATATTTTTATAATTTCCTTTAAATTATTACAAATGAATACTTGTATGGTTTGAATATAAATAAAATGTATTCCAATAATATAGATAAAACAAATATTACTTATTTAAATTCCTTTTTAAACGTACGGATAAATAATTTATTCCAAATAATGTCATCAAATCATAAATATTTCGACCATCGACCTTATTCTAAATAATGTATACACAAGAGCTCATCTACTGAAGACGCAGACCAACAAAACCACTTTGAAAACCAGAGAATATGTTGATTTACCCATGTACATTAATTTCTAGTAAGTCTAGCTCTTACACCTTTAAACACATAATCCGCTTTCCAATATAAATGCATACTTTCTATATGACTTGACAAAAATTTACAATTGAATAATTTGTAATTAAATATTTTATTAAAATATAAAAAATACACGAACAATACTTTTGTTTTATTCAACTATTATATTAAGTCGTTTTATTTGCATGTGTTATTTATAATAATTCTTTTTCATTAATTTATCATCACTTTATTATCATGTATCACTCCAATGAAGCATTCACTCCAATCTTATTTAATTCCAAACACCAGATAATCTTCTACATGCAAACAAGTTAACACAGTAAATAGTATATATATACATAACATAATAGTATGTACATAACTTAAGCACAGTATTTAAGGAACAATACACCCATTCTTTTTCTCAAGCAACAGATAACTAATCAGAAGGCATCATTATGAATGTGATAAACTGTAATGTTAAATGTAGACCCCTTTTATAGACACCTTAGTTCTAGAAAAACAAGACTACTTAATTTTATTAATTAGATTGATTATCTATTTTAACTAATTACTTTCAACGAATTCCAGTAAGTCCCAGTCATGCATAAATACAACATAATATTTTATTATGTAATAGAAAATGTTGTTGTACATAAAAGTGTAAGACTACACTTATTACAAGTGTAAGCAATATATATCTGGGTTGGAGACCCCCGTATACAAACGCATTCATGATTTTTCTAATTAGTTAGATGCTATATAGATGGCCACGTACATTGTATGCAGTGTAAATTATCATTTATTATATAAAACATTTTAAGGGACATCATTTAGTACGCAATAATTTAACAAATTTATACAAGAGTATGTCAATGGCGGTTCATAACTTGTATTTTATGTACAATAGATGAAGAGCTACGACAACAATAACTATGGTGAATGCCCGGATTAAAAGAAGCGCTCAATTATTTGTATTAAATATTTTCATAGTGTCAAGCTTAAAATATTATTTAGAATAAAAAAATGAACAAATGACCCTAGATGGTCTGGAAACATCAATGCATGACTATTGTTTCTAGCAAAGAATATTCCCATCCCTGTTGTTTGGCTCATAGTGACCATTACGATATTGTCTTGATGAAAAATGTTTATGAACAAATATTTTGATACAATATAATAAATAACCAGACTACGAATAATTTACGGCGGAGTACACATTGGATATTCCATGAGCGATTGGTTGTGTACCTAAATAAAACTTAATTTTATCCTGAAGTGGTCAATGAGCAGTGGTCCTTTATCCACTACTCATTTTGTTATTATGGGAAAATTACAGGCATAGTTTTAATATACATAAAAGCTTCTTCAATAAATAAATACATTCGCTTAGTGAGTTGTATACAAATAGACATATTCTTACTAATACTATGAATAAACATGATAATTTATTATCATATATCAGATTCTGAAGGCAAATGACGGGATGCGGTAAAAGATGCCGGAGCTGACGACAAAAAGTTTTCTCTGAGTGCTTGCTCTGCTGTAAATCTAGTCCTGGGATTGGGTTGCAGAAGACCCGCCAAGAGATGAAAGACATCCTCCGAAAATTTGTATTTCTTGTCAAGAACATTGGATACATTATTTTCCTGAACGCGAATGTGCTCACACCTGAGAGAGAGAAAATGTTAGTTTGTTTTAATTAATTATAAAATATATTGGCCTCATACTACTAAAAGTTGCATAGAAATACGTATTGCTATTTTTAATAAATTTTCAGACATACAGATAATATGTCAAGGCAATAAAATGTGTTCTGTTGAACCACGCATATTTATAGTACACAATATTTTATGTTAGGTAGTAGGAAATAATGTTTTAAAAATTAAAACAGACTATTGATTCCAAAAGTTGGCACAGATGGAGAACATTTTACTATTAAAAAATATGTTCTAGCATCCAGCCAGCAAGATGAATAAAAGTTGTAGATGATCAAATATTTAAATGTTAATTTGTATTTAATCTATTTTATTAATCGTTTTAAAAAGGTATAGTATATTTTTAATAGTATACCAAATAATTTCCTTGAAAATAACTAAACAAGAGTAAGCTTAAAAAGTTCTTGCTTTCTACAACGTCCGATAATTGTTTTACAAAGTTTTTAATAAAATAATTTTATTAAAAATAACTTATTAATGTTTTTTTATTATTACATTCTACCATTTGGCTTTTGCATTGTGATAATTCAAACATCAAAAGTTGACTAATTTCTTTCGCGTATATATTAAAAAAGGAACTGAATTGAATTCGTTAACGCAATTAATTAATGTTATAATGAACACGTTTATATATTAAATAGTCAAAACGAAGTTTCTGCAGCAGCTGTAAAGCGTATATCTAAAAATGCATTTAACCATTATGTCCATGTCACGTATAGAAGTGACATTATTAGAGACTGAAATCAAATAGATAAGAATAGTCGAGTACTTGATTACAATACATGATTGAACAATAAAATTAAAAAGTCAAAAGAAAAAGCTTAACCAAACAATAAAGAGTGATTTCTCACACTTAACCCCCCTAGTGCAGAACTAGCAGAGTCGCTTAGCTGAGTTAGTTACCCAACTCAATAATTCTAACAATATCCCTATCGTGAACATGAATCCTCAATGTCAATATAACCGATACATAATCAATTACTACTAGATGGGAAGACGCTAATCTCGTAATCAGGTTTACTTAGCCTATGAGACATAGTGGAAAATGACCGAGTATTCGAGAAAGATTTATATTAATTAATGATGCAAGAGGATTTGAAGTACCTTTGTTTAAGCCATTCATGGTAAGCAACTGTACAGGGGGGAGGCTTGGGATCGACCAGAAACTTTTTGTTGAGAGAACGGGCAGCATCGTACATCTGCTCAAAGCCACAAAGATATGTCATCGTATGTAGAACATCGAGATCGTCTTCTCCCTGCAATAGTAACAGCGAACAGATCCAGAGAAATTTAGAAATAACACAACAACACTTCGATTATATGTTGACTCACTAGCCCGAGCATTCTATGTTCCACTGTGTTCAATGCATGTTCAACCATGAAGCGTACAATATTAATTTATATTCTAATGTAAAATATAATCTTAAAATAATGTAAGGTACTTACGGCCTTAGAGAAGTTGAAAGACAAGTGGACATAGTCATTATGTTGGCTCTAGCTGGGTTAAGATTACACTATGCAATGAATATACACTAGGGTTCATTTAACAACGGCTGAAAATGTTCCCTGACATTTTTAACAATAGGCAACTATTCAAGAAAAGCATTAGTTTAAAGATATAATGTAAATTACTGATTGGATGCTAATGATATAGCTAAACCTGCTTAGGCACAAATACACATTCATATATTAAAACATGTCTTAATAATCTACGATATTTTGTACTTTGACTTTTTTGTACTCAGTATTGTAATTATAAATATTTAATGTTCTCATTATGACATGGAAAATAAAATGTACACAAATGTATAGTTCGGAAAAGGTATTAGTAGGTAGAAGTATTCCAAAGAGATTTTTGCTTAAATAATACAATAAATGACGAAAAAGTTATGCAATAAAAGCTAATAAATGCAGTGTGTTGATAAACATTTACACATAGACAATATAATTCCCGGACATCAATTATTGTCACAGAAATGTCTTCATGCGCACCTGTTCTGCCGCGATAAGGTTTAACGTCAAAACTGCTTATAAATAACCAAATATGACTTATTATAAATTTTGCATATGTTACATTACACTATAAACATCTAGAATCTGCATTTAACTAAATTTTGACAAAAATGCAGATACGACGTTTTACCTTAGCGGGGGAGTGTTGCTCCTGACATAATTTTATATGTTACCTTGTTTCCATGACATTTTCACAAAATAGCAAATTCCTGATTTCTGTCTAACATGAACCTTGTACACTATATATACATGTAGTATGAAAATGAATGTAATACTCGATCAACTTATAAACAAATGCAGCTATGTGTTTGAAGTAATATAAGCTGACACGACAGCAAACAAAACGTGTGTTTATAGATGGGAGATTTAGGTAAAGATTAACCTGATTAAGTTAACTATATAATATATGACGTGACAATATTTCCCTCACTATTTAAAATGACTAAACATAAAAGTCACAATAAACAACACTAGTGATTGCGTTAAAACAAACAAATGAATACAATTTCTTAAAAGAATAATATTAATTTAGTATACAAGAAGATTGTCTTTCATTATCAGAAAAATCTTAAAGCTTACAAGTAATATTGATTAATTTTACTTTCACCTCAGATTACAGTTGTGCTGGATGATAATGTCAGAACATCGTAAAACAAAATTGTTAACAATAAATGAAATACTGGAAGGTTTACAGATATATAATAATATAGTAAATTGAAATGATGTATCAAAAATGTTTAAAAAGACAAGTTAAGATAAACTAAGTAACTTTTTATCTTAAAATACCAGAGGCAACACCGAGGATGATGTCAGTAATGGCGTGAATGACGTACAAAAAATTAACAATGAATTTCCCCTAACAATTGCCCAATTAAGCTGTTAATTCCCTGAGATTTACCCAGAATAATATTTTACATTTCAATAAATAATAATAATTTATTAGTCAATCTATTGACTAATAAAAAGGAATTTAATCCCGATTTCCATATTTTTAGTAGTGATTAAAAAAAATTCCCGATCTATTCGGGAGTACAGTATAGTCCAGTCCCACCTTGATGAAGGGGTGTCGGCCAGTTAGGAAGGCGAGCAGGATCACCCCCACCGACCACACGTCCAGGGCGCAGGTCTGCACCGTCTCCCTCATCATAACCTCCGGCGCCCGGTAGCCCAGAGTGCCACCCCGTCGTGCTGTCGGCTTAGCCCGGCCACGACAACCCTGACACACGGTAAGTCGGGAGGAGCCGCAGCGACAGGGGACTAGGGGGGTCCCCACGAGATTGGGGATTGCACCCACACACGGCGGCTGGGTGGATCGGGGCCGCTTCGTTGTGGGTGAAATCTGTTTTTGCAGATCAGAACAATATGGAAACCATAGTATGGTATAAAAATAATCCCGCTTTGACCAGAATGCGGTAGTTCTGGTCAAACCACTGACTAGTTATTGGGTCACACCAAGAAAAATAACAATTTATTAACAATAAATAGTGAAAAAAAGAACAAATTTGACCGGTTAAGGCAATTACTTTACTAGGTATTACACAAATACGCACACTTTCTCACAAACCATGATAATTAAAAAATATATATTTGGATTTTTTGCTGTAGTCTATATTTATAACAGTTATATTATATAATATATTATAATAACAATAATTATATGTCATAGTTAATTTTATAAAAAACAATCAAATCAATTTATTCAATCATATTATTTAGTTCCATTTAAAGTTAAACTAATAAATTATATAACAATATCATGACACAAAAACATACAGTGACATCAAAAATCAGCCAAATTGTTCGATTAAATCAGCTAATGATCATGTAAATGAAATTGAAAGAAATGAACAGATAGACAGATAACTTAGCTTAAAAATTAGACTACTTCAGATACCTACTGACTTGTACTGACTGACCATACAATCATTTACCGCACAAATATGGATTATTTAGGAACAATCACATGCTAATATTATATATATAATTATAATATAAATCACATATTATTTTAAATATATACTTTTCGATGAAAAATAACAAGAAAATGAGCAAATATATATATTATAAATAAATACTATAATACTACAATAGTTAATCTAAAAAATATATTTTACACTCGAATATGTTATGAGGCATAATTTAACATTGAAATAATTCAAACATAACTTGGATCGCTCGTGTATACTGATATTAGAAAATAAGTCGCTGATTTAAAGTTACTTTACCAAAAATATAATAAAAGGCTTGTAATTTACTTACAATGTCAACACTAGCTTCCAGAGAGCGTTTAAGACTAATCTGAGAATTTCTATTCTTTCCACCGTTATCTAAATCTCGACCCCACCAAGGGCCCAAGTCACCATGAGTCTCTGAATGCGCCAAGCCAAAATCCACGAGAGCAAATCTTGAAAAATCGGTTTAAAAATAGGAATGTTAATCAATATTATCCAAATAATCGCTGTACTGCAGATCACATTCTATTCCATTCTTCACAAAACAAAAAATATACCAAAAAGGACCATAACTTATTAAAGCGACTGCCAAATATTAAAAAAAATTATGTTATAATATCTGGATAGTTTAAAGAAAAAAACAATATTCATGACATAAACTTCAGAAAGGTCAAACAAAAGAAATGTGTTATCATCAAACCACATATATTAATTTTTAATGTAAAACATGGCCTGGAGGAATACGATGACAACTCAAACATGAGTATTTGATGAAAGACATCCTACCAAATTCAAAAAAGAAGAAACATAACGGAGGCCAGAACGAATCATAAAAGGAAGAGGTTACTAAACAATGGTGCGGGACTTTTCACACTGAGTAATATTTTACCGGTTTGTGTGCGCACATTGTCCCTATTCACATGGTTTAGCACGTATTTAATTAAGTTATAAAAAAGACCAAGTACGTTGTAAAGAAAATTGTCAAGAACAATTACTCTTTTTTTCTGAAATAGTTGAATAAATTTCTTTATAAATGGAATCAGTATTTAAATAAGTTTGTTAAGACCATCAAAAATAAATGTAGGAGCTTGTTGTAAGTTAATAGAGAAGAGAATAAAAAATGTATTTTATTGTTGAACATAAAAGAAACCATTTGAGTTCAAACAAATAAAACTTGAAGAACTGATGTTAAGTAACTAAAATTACCAATATTTACAAAACCAAGTGGCAAATAGTAATTGGAACTAATAATGAGAGTTACAGAATTGTTAGGCATGGTAATCTCAAAATACGTTGATGTTGTTATTTCATTTGTGTTTATAATCAAAACAACAATTTAAAAAACTATTATCACCATAAAGTACGTTTTTTTTACTAAATTTGCGTAAAATGAATAAATAAAGATCTATATGTTTTAATGAGCTTATTTATCAAAATTAAAAGTATAAAAAAAGTGTCATAAAAAAGAAAAAAAACTGTGATTCTTTTTTAAATTAGTTTACATTCTAAACTCTTAGTTCGAGTAGGCCAGCTACATTTCAATTCTTAATGTATGCATGAATAATTAAAATTTTTCGACATTAAAAATCACTTTGATAAACGGCCGCAGAACCATGTACAAGTACTGCTTGACTTGTAAGCTATGATTTCGTTCTAGTGTAAGTATAATTCTCGTAGGTTGTACTTACTTCTGCTTCCGGCGATCATAGAGGAAATTATTTGGCTTTACATCTCTATGAATTATTCCGAACTTATGAACATGTCGCAGCGCCAGTAATAAGTTTTTCATATAGACTTGTATCTCGGCCTCGGTCATTTTCCAAAAATATTCCTAAACGGGAAGAAATTAACAAAAAATCATTTAACGCACAGGTAAGCTTAATTTAACCTAATATAATAAACTCACTGAAAAAGAAGTGTGGTGAATGTAGGGCATCACTATAAAGATGTGGTCTCGTACACGCATACAAGAGTACATTTCAATAACATTGTTGTGACCGCTGGCAAAATAAATGTTAAAGAAATTAATTATATAGTATATAGTTGTAAATAAATCAATCAATTTCACATACCCAATTCTATGCAAAACCCGAATTTCATTTTCTATTCGTTTAACATCAACAGTTGGAATAATGAGTTTCAAAGCAAACTTCTCTTTGTAGTCAGTGTGATTCTGACTTCTAGCTATGAAAACCGAAGCAAACGTTCCTAAAACAGATGAATTCATAGCAATATATAAATATGGACAAAAGTACAATATGTACAACCATTGAAATAATTATACCTTCTCCTTTCTTGTCAGTTATGTCAAAATGTTCAGTTATCTCTGGGATAGATTTGATATATCCCAAACTTCGCAAATCAACACTATCTTGAGAATTTTCTAAAAGTAAAATGACAAGTTAAAAGTAAATTTGTTGTCACTATTAATAAAAAAAGCCCAATTTTACTTGTATCGTCTTTATCCATATGTAGTCTGAAACAAATAAAAAATAATTAAAATATTACATTTATGCATCATTCATTAAGCATACAACTTAATAATGCTATATGAGTGTGTTAATCTAATTAGTCAGTAATATGACTTTTAAACAGTTTTAAATATGCTATAATCAGGGTGGCCGCGTTTGGTACTCAAAAAAATCACGTATATCGTTTGAAATTCAAGTAAATATATAGTCAATTAATAGAAATAAAAAAGACAGTTAAAGACAGTAGTTATATAGTAAATTGTACCCTATTATTGTTCATTGGCAATATTTACAAAAAGGTACATGTATCATAGGGTAGATGTAAGGTAAAAGTGTAATATTTCAATTTTTTTAATTATAATAACATTTGTTTTGTATACACTGAAAATATAATATATATTAAAAAAATAGAAATAATACAACCTTTATAAATGAGATATAGGCATTGCAGAATTAAAGGATACAATATTTTTATTGGTTTATTATGTTCAAATTCACGTATATTCACATATATAAAGAAAAATTCACGTTTATTCACGTATATAAAGACAAATTCGCGTATATTCACGTATATACGTGATTTTCACGTACCCCTGGCCACCCTGTATAATACTATACTATAAGGTGCCCACTAGAAAACCGCAGGATTTAAAATTTAAAAAAATATTTAACAATGTATGTATTCCAAAGGAAAAATTTAATAAATTATGACATAATTATAGAATTATAAGCTTACAATTTACCAATGTTTAAAATGAGCACCATTATGTACATAGCATTTCTTAAGACACGAAATTCATGAAGCTGTAGCCTTGCGAATTACTTCCTGATCAATGTTTGCCCAGGCATTTTGCAAGGCAGCTTTGAGATCGTTGATAGTGGTAACAATCAGTGTGTATTGACTGCAATTCTTGGAGGAGTATTCCCCAAATGCAACATTCTAAGACATTTAAATGGTACTGAGAAGGACGAATGAATTGAGGTGTATTCTCCTCCAGCCAGTTGACTGTCGCTATCGCCATATGAGGTCTTGCTCCATTTTGCTGCCAAATCCACTCTTCACCATCCATGGTATCATTGATGTCACTAAACATTAGAGAGCACATCTCGTTGCGGTATACATTCTGATTGATGGTTTTCTTTTTCTTTCTCGATAGACAGGTCCCTTCTTGACCTTCAGCAAACACATCAAAAAACATAGCTCTGTTTTCCCATACCAAGATACACTTCCATATGCCATTACCGAAAGTTGTTGTTTATCAATTTTAACCACTAACTGGTCCTGAGGTATCTGAGTTTTGACTTGAACCTCTATAAATACGTTCGTTCTGTCTATTCAAAGGCGGTGATATGTTGAAAGAAGCCTAGTTAGAGAACCATATGCGTTTCCAATTGTCATCATCTTCAAATTTATTTATGAGTTCATGGCACTTTAAAACACGTGATCGCTTATGCAAGTCCGCAAGTTTATTACACTTAACATGACAGTAACACTTCAGGGGACTTCTCTTCAAGATATTGAATACTGAACCTTTTGACAAGCCCAATGTATGTTCAATTTTTCGTTGGCTGCTGTGTCCATGGCGAGGATTGTTTACTGGAGTAATCGCTAAGCATTGCACTTCTTGTTTGACTGGTGAATGAATGATTTTTACGTCCTGTTCCTTTTTTACACAGTTTGGAAGCTGGTAAACCAACATTTTTCAATTTAAAACATACAGCATAAAACTGATGCTCACTAATGTCATCAACAAATTGTGGCAGACTTTTACTACACTTTGTCAAGCCCCAAGAAGGTTGTTCTGTCTTCAAAAAAGAAATTACACTGTGTTGAAAATCAGTCAAATGTGGTGCCATCTTAGTTGAACGTTGGATTAAATATCACAAAAATACAGTGTAACATTGACAAACACTCGCCACAAACAAATCAATTTATATGTCAGAATGGAAATGCCAAACGAAATGGAAATTCCAAATCTCACGGTTTTCTATTGGGTAAAAATGGAAATTCCAAATCCAACGGTTTTCTGTTGGGCACTTGCAGACAATCACTTTATCATGATTTTTATAAATATTAAAGTACTTATTTAACATATTACTGTTTGTTATCTCGACAAACAGATTCAGTATCAGGTATACAGGTGCAGTCCATATTACATTCGACTGTGCACCTTTCAATTAATGACAGAGAAGCCATCCATGCAAATGTTAACTTTAGCACATCTATCCATGGATATGATTTCGTCCATTTAGGCTATTATCATATTGTGATTACAATTATCAAAACCAATTTCTTACTGTTTAAAAAAAGAATTCAGTGTCCTCTATAATGAATAGTAAAAAATATACTGAAATTATAGAGATGATGTCTGTTTCCTTGTATTATTTATATAAGATGGGAACATTTTAAGAGCCATTGCACCTAAGGATTAACCCAAAATGACCATTTGTGATTCTAACTTAATTTTATTTTTTTTATTTTCAGACCAGTCAATTACCTACATATGGAGACACCAAATCTAAATTTTTAGTCCTATATAA
>JAUZND010002613.1:0-12754 GCA_034780555.1 Coelogynopora nodosa
ACACCGTGTTTCAGTGTGCAGTTGATAAAGATAATCGAAAGCTTCTGCGTAATAAAATATATTATACCCAAGAAAAAAAATATATATACATATTATGACACATCTATATATATTATTAGAATAGATTAATCATGGAAAATTTTAATTATATTATTAGAAATATTAAAACCTAAATGTGCGTTATAAGATCTCAAGCATAATATAACTAGAAATATATCCTAACATACTAAATCTTAAATAAATTTAATTCCAGATAATACTAGTAGTAAGTCAGAGCAACGATATATTATACGGATCATGCAAAGGACTCAGCTAGTAACAAACAATAAAAACTAAAATCGAAAGCGGAAAGCCCTTTCGGTTTCGATATTTTTTCTTTTTCAAAAGGCAAATATAAAAAAAAACATAGTCGACCAATCAGAAAGTGTTTATTGTTTTACCTTGTATATAAGGAACTTGTGTTGGAGTTAATTTTGCTTTTTGCGTCTACATAACTCTGGATTACATTTTGCTGTTGTTGTTGTTGCGGTCGCTCCTCTCCGTGGTTATTCCAGCAATGCTCGTTTCACCCATTTGAGGTAAGCAATTGCCGTCCGCTCGTCTTTAAAAATCTTTTAATCTTCAATACACATTTCTATTGTCACTCCTTCCTATTTACTACAGCTGAAAAAGTGATATTATTCTTCCTATTCTTCAAAGTAGTCCGTGCACGTTGCTTCTTCGACTCTTCCTATTCTTTTCAGATAGTGGTTAGAAGTATTCGCTTCTTAATAATTGTGCCATTAAAACATCTGTCTTTCTATTTACTTCTTCTCTTCTTATTTTACCCACATAAATTTCATTTATTCTTCCCTCTATCTTTTGTCTCCACTTTATGTTTCTTCTTACCTTTTTCTTCACCGCTTCAAAACTAATCGGAATGTTTTTCTGCTCCTCGCTCCTTGCTCTGTTGGCTTCTCAGTCAGCCTCTTCATTTCTTTCTGTCCTTACATGTGCTGGTGTCCATTGTATTCTTACTGAACTTCCCCTTGTCACTTTCCATATCCTTCCTACGCAGCTCTTCCAGTTCTGCCCCATACTGTTTTCCCGCTCTTTAGCGCTCTGACCAGGGCCTGACTGTCTTTGTAAATAATACCATTTCGTGGTTTCCTCTCTGTTATTATTTCTATCGCAAGGTACATTGCTTTCACTTCAGCTAATAATGAACTGCAGTACAATCCTGTTGCGTTTCTCTTCACTGTTCTCTCTCCTCCTTGGTAAGCTACAGCTGCACTGCCCCCGTTGTTTGTCCCTCTTTTTGCTGATCCGTCTGTATAAATTTTAATATTTACATCTGTTCCCCTTTCTCTTCTCGTTTCTTCCGCTATTCTTGTTATTTCTTTTTCCTTCATATATTTGCTAATCGGCCTGATTTGTTCTTCCCAAGGTTTCACATTAATGTCGTAAAGGTTTTGCCATGGTTTCCTTCTTTTCAAATCCATTCATTTACTTTTTACGTTCTCCAAGATTCTATGACTTCCAACTTTTGCTTGTTCCCTGAGCTCTTTGTTGCTTTAAAGGTTTACTTTTCTTTTCTTTTCACATATTTCTCTCCTTGGATTCTTTTCCCCCAATCTGATGCATTTCTCATAAGCCTCCACACATCTTTTTTTGGCTTCAACTCTAATGGGTCCACCCCTGTTGTCAGGTAAATCGCTTCCTTTGGTGTACTTCTTGTCAGCCCCACTATTGCTCTCAGCGCGATTTTTTGTGCTGTCTTTAGTTGTTCCATTCCTGTATTTGATAGCCAAGGCATCCATCCCGCCGCTCCATACTTTACCATTGCCTCCACCATCGCTTTATATATTCCAATCAACGACTTTCTGTTCCATCCCTATTCTCTGTTTGCAACTGCACTTACATAATCCTGGTTCTAGTTTTTACCTTCTCTATTACTGTATTGAGATGACTACTAAAAGCTAGTCTTTGATCTATCGTTACTCCTAAAAATGTCATCTATTTATTCATTAATTACATCTTTACCATCTTATCTGAGCTCTGAGTTTCAATCTTTTTCACTCAGATCGTTCGTGAATAGGCATGCCTCTGTTTTGTTAGGGTTAAGAATAATTATAACTTTCATAACTTATCTTTCTAGTTTTTCCAGGGCTTCCCTTGCTCTATCCTTTAGCACTTCTTTATCCTTATCCTGTGTCCAAATTGTCACATCATCCGCAAAACCGCTGCAGTCTACCCCTTCTGTCTTGCAATTCTCCTAATCATTTACATTTTTCAGAAACAGTGCTGGTGAACTAACCAGTCCTTCAGGTAATCCTTCGTGTAATTTCCTCCGTTTACTGACTCCTCTTCCAATTCTAATTTATGGCCTTTCTATCGGCAGTACACTTTCTTACATCATTATTTGTACCACTCTGCTTTTCCAAAACATATCGCATGCTTTAGTATAGTCTATGGCAATAGCTAACGTTCTTTTGCGGTTTCTCCTCAAATCTCAAATCCATCTTGGATACTCTTGGTAAGTCATATTACTTGGTCTTCCGTGCTTTTACCTCTTTGGAAACTTGCGCGTCACCTGTTTATCATTTCCTTGTCTTCCATCCAATGCATCAATCTATACTATTGACTACAATAATTTCCAGAAGTTTAACTAGCACCGGGGTCAAACTTACAGGTCTGAAGGATTTTCTTATTTTGGGGTCCTTTCCTGATTTTAGTAATGGGATAATTTAGGCTATTTTCTATGTTGCAGGTACTACACTTTCCCTTCCTGCCAACTTTTGTTTAAAATCTATTGTTCTTAATCATGGCTGGTTCTATACCATATATATCCACCTTTCTTATTTTCCCTTGTTTGGTCTAGGGCTTATTCAAGTTCTTCCATTTTTATATCCTCCTCATATTTTCCCCCACATTTGTACTCTTTGTATTTTCAGCTCACTTCTACTATCGTAGTTCTATCCTTTGTTGTTAATTTCACTCTGTTCACCTCTTCGTATTGTCTGAAGAAGCTACTTGCTTTATCTACATCTGATCTCAGTTCAATTCCACTTACTATGAGCGATTCATTCTACCTTTCTTCCCAGTAGTTATGTACTATGTTCAACTCATGGAAAAACGTGATTGTTTTTTTCTTCAACATAGTACATAACTACTAAGAATTTTTTATTAAAAAAAGTAAAACAAAAATAAATAGAATTTACTGAAAAATATTGTAATAAATCATTAAAAACGACCGCATTGACTAAATTTAAAAAATAAATTAAATAAAAAAATAGACGACAGAGAAAAAGATTTTAAAGAGATACAAGAATTGTTTAAAATAATTGAAGGACGTAACAATGATGAAAATTAAGCATTTCTAAATGGAAGAAGAATGTTTGAAATTAGATTTTTAATAAATGAACATTTCAAGAATGAGCCTGAGAATGAAGAATATTCAATCAGAGAATATCTAAATTATAAATATTATAATAATCAAGGAAGGCAACTATTTTAAAATTTATTTTATTAAATTTTTAATTTGAAAAATTTAATGTAAAAATGGAACAGAACATTTTTTATTGAACGAAATAAGTTTTATCCATAAACCTAAAAAGAGCAAATCAGAAAAAGGCAAATAAAATCTGGACCAAAAAAAGATTAAGAATAGCAAGAAAAAGTCCATAAAGAATAAATAGAAAATTTAGTGACAGATGACATTTATGAAAATTTATATTTTGATCCTTTGAAGATGAAAAAAATAAAATATTTTAAAATCAAAAGGTGCATAAGATTGGAGGATATAATTTTAGTTATACATTAATGCAAGATGATTCTTTTTTGGAGAATATTAAAATTTGTTTAAATAAAGCTTTATAACAGTCAATTTAAGATTATATGAACTAAATTTATTAAATTTATCAAAAACAGAATATTACAAAAGAGATTTTAAAAATGCAATGGTTCAAATCTCACTTATTGATGATCATGAATGAAAAAAGTGTATTTATAAATTACACAAAACAGAAGGCGCAGTTGATTTATTTCTTTCTGCATTTGAAGCCGTTAGTCAATTAAATCAATAAATAAATATATATGAACAAGAACTTCAAATTTTTATAATTCCGAATATTTTGGGATCTGGAAATCGTGTTTTAAGAGATATAAAAAAGATAATTTTTTTAAATATTGCTAATACTGTAATGTGTATGGGAACACGTTTTATGATTGTTTTAATTAATTTAGGGGTGAGTGATTTAACGGAGAAAGAACAAATATATTTTAGAAAGGTTGAACGAAAGCTGAAGAAAATAATTTAGATGATTTCAAAAAATTTAAAAAATATTTAAAAATAAAATCTATTTTGTATGGAGATAATAAAGAAATAATTTATTTAGGAAATGAAGAATTTAGTCCAATTGGATTTATTTATTATTTATAATATAAATTTGCTCCTATCACGCGCATCTGTTCATTTTTAAATAAATATTGTTGTAAATGTTTAGTTGCGGATATCAAAATCCACAAAGTAAATGTATAGATGGATTATTAAATTCTAGGGGAAAACAGTGGACATGTAAAAAGGATAGTAAAAAACCAATTTCAGAAATGTATGAAAAAGAAAAAAATCATGTTTGTTTTCAAAAATCATGTTTGCGCTGTTATAAGAGACCAATTAGGACATTATTGGTATATGAATCCTATTAATACAATAAATTAAAACATGGGAAAAAAATATTGTTTTTGATTTTGAAGCTACTCAAAATACTGGAGAACATGTAACAATTTTTTTTCTGTAAATTATAATAGTGTCAATAAAAGAATAACTAAATTTATGATAAAAGAAAGAAAAGGATTAAATAACTGAATACGAATTAAGTAATTTTATTGAATCTATTGATCTTTCTTTAATAAATACCAATGATTTAAAAGAAATTGAAGTAGAATATGGAGACAATTCTGTAATAGAATTATTCTGTAATTATTATTTTACTAAAGAATTTAAAGTTTTACTTTTATCGTACATTATGGAAAAGCTTACGATAATCATCCAATATTAGTATAGTTAAAAAATAAATTCTTTCCAAAAAAATTACAAATGGAACTAAAAAATTTATATTTATATAAATATTTGAAAAAATTAGATTTATAGATTTTATAAATTTTACATTTTTTTTCTTTAATGTACTATTGTGTAACTATCTAATTATTTATATTATAGTAGTTTGCTACTGTAAGCTAGTGACGTAATAGTTATGCGCTATAATATAATATTATGTACTTTAATAATTGGTTTGACACTATCGATTACTTGTTAATATAAACGTTGATGTAGAATATATATAATATATACGCGCTTGTAAACTACAATAAACGATTGCATGTGTTGACTCGCTTGTTCTCTTTCCTCTCCGTTTATGGGACATTACAATTGCATAAATTTCCTAAAACTTTTGGATTTAAAGGAAATAAAGGATATCTTCCTTATTTATTTAATCTATAGAAACAAATCAAGATTAAATTGGAGATTTTTCTGATTTAAACTTTTATGGATATGAAGGAAGGAGTAAAGATAATAAAAAAGAATTAGAAAATTGGTATGAAAAAAAGAAGAAGTATTTAATTTTAAAAAAGAAATGTTTTATTATTGATTAATGGATATTTTAATTTTATCTAAAGGGTGATTAATTTAAAAAAAGATGTCTGAAAAAATAGCAGATGCAGATCCTTTTTAATATATTACAATAGCTCAAGTATGTACACATATTTTTCTATCAAAGATTTCAGAAAATGAAATAGCAATTCACAAAATTGGTAATTTTGAAGATATTCATTCAACAAAATAATGTATTATATAACTAAAAATATTAAGTAAAAAAGATAATATTTTAATTCAACATGCAAAAAGAGGAGGAGAAAAACGATTATACTTGAATATTAAAAAAAAAAGTTGATGGATACTATTTAAATCCAGAAACAAAAAAAGGAACAGTTTATGAATTTAATGGATATTACTTTCCTGTATGTCCAAACTGTTATAATTCTAAAGAAATGTATAAAATAAAAAATAAAACTATGGGAGAATTACTGTATATAAAAAAATATTAGAAAGAGAAAAATTAATTAAATCTAACTTTAATTTCAAAATGGGAATGCGAATTTTATAGAATTGAAACAAAAAAGTTTTGATTTAGATCCTAAACGACAAAAATAATTTCAAAAGATGGCTTTCAAGGGGAAAAACAGAAACAATAAGAACTTATTGGAAAGGTAAAAAAGCAAGATATCTAGATTTTTGCTACTTATATCCTTCTGTAAAAATAATATTTTGGATTAATAAAATGCAAAATATTGGAACCTAGAAATTAATTTTTACCTGTTTTATCCACTAAAAATTATTTTTCAGGTTCACATAAACTTTTATTTGGTTTATGTAGTACATGCATGAACAGAATAAATTTAAAATGTTATCATTTTGCAAAATACATTTCTAAATAAACATGATTTAACTTATGAAAAAAAAACTTGTAAAATTTGTATTGAAATAAAAAATGTAATCATTCAGAAAATAAAAGAGCCTTAATTGTCTACTATAGAAGTAAATAAAGCTAAGAAAGAGGTAATAAAATTTTAGAATTTTATGAAGTTTATTATTTTTCAGAAGAAAATACTAAAACAGGATTATTTAAAAAATCATTATTGGATCATTTTAGAATGAATAATAATTAAAAAAAAGAAAGAATATTGTTATACTGAAGAAAAAGTTTTAAATATAACTTTAATGATAAATATAAAGAAACTACCGTAATATAAATAGGTTCAGAAATTTGGATGATGGAATATTAAAATTAAAAAAAAAAATCCAAATCCAAATCCAAAACCAACAAAAAATAGTTACAATGTGTTATTTACTACTTCCTATGCAATATTAATGTTATATGAAATTTTAGTGTGATACTGATTCAGTATTTTTAACTGAAGAAAATCTTAGATACCGATTCAGTATTTTTAACTGAAGAAAATTTTAGTACGGTTTTTATAGAATTTATAAATTTAGCTGATCAAAATCAAGGTATATATTAGAATTTGTTTCTCCTACTCAAAAAGATTATCATTATAGATTAAATACAGGAAAGGTACAAGGAAAAACTAAAGATTTCAAAGTAAGTAATGCAACAGATAAAATTAATATGCAGAAAAAAATTAGCAACAGATCCAAATGTAAATATGAAGAAATAATGCTTCATTTTTCAAAGTAAATATACATAATTTTATAAAAACTAAAATTCAATAAAAAAAATATTTTGGAATTTATTAAAAGAATATTTAAGGAGTACAAATTTATAAGTTATAAGTTACTTTTGCCTGATGGTTCCGATCAATTCCATATTAAATTAATGAAAATAACAATAAAAATAATTTAACAGAAAAAATAATTAAACAGAAAAAATAATTAAATCGATATAAATTCAAATAAAAGATACAGATGAAATTATAATTAATACAGAAAGGAAAAATTTGTAGAAGAAAAAGATTTTTTTTCAAAAAACAAGTAGAAAAATCGAATAAACTTATAAGATTCCAATTTGAAAATGACTCAAAATCTGAAGAGAAAACTTAAGAAGAACCTTCTAAAGCTGATTGGGAAGAATTAGGGACAAAGTTAGAACAACGGAAATAAGAAAATTTCAAAGAATAAAAAAATTGTAGATCCTAAAGAAGTAGATGACTTTTCTGATATTGAAGAAAATCAACGAGATTTAAGAAAATTATTCGGACTATGTCAAACTAAAATAATTTCTTTTCAAAAATGGAAAACGCAATTTTTTTATCAAAAATTGATTAAAATAATAATTATTAAAAAAATACATTTAATAAAACAAAAATTATTTTTGTAAAAAAAAGTTTTTTTTTCTTTCTTTTTATAATTTAATTTTTAAATTTTTTTTGAGCCTTAATATTTCTAAGAATATTTAAAAAAATGTATCCTTATTTTTTATTTCTCTTATTTTAAATATTTCACTAACCATTTTTAAAATTTCTTTCTACAGATTCATTAGAAATAGGTCCATTGATTTCTTTTAATTCTTTATTTTCCAAAGTTAAAATTTTAATTTCTTTACTTTGATCATTCACTTATTCAACATAGCCTTTAACTCTTTCTGTTAAAGCCATAGACATATATATTTGTGTTTTAGCAATTTTTTATGAGATTTAGGATTATCTTTATTTATTTCTGCGATTTCTTTAGCTAATTTAGCTTTAATTAATATGCAACTTGTTATTTAAAAAAAAAAACTTCAATTATATAATTTTCGATTTTTTCAAAAGATTGTTTTATTCAGTTAGGCCTTTGAAATCGCGAACGTTTGTTTTTTATAAATTTCTTTTAAAGTTTTAGAACTTTCTTTATTTTTTTTTTCGGTAAAGAATTTTTTAATTTTTGCTTTAAAATTATGGTTTCATACTTTCATCTATTTCAGGATCATTATATGCAGAATATTCTTCAGCAACTTCTTCATTCTTACCTTTTTTCTTTTTAAACATATCTGAAATCGTCTTAGAATCGACTTGAGATCTATTTGGAATCAAATAAGAATTGACTTGAGATCGATTTGAAATCGACTTGTTATGATCATTAATATCTTTTTGATTATGCACCACTAATCCTCCATTTCCTTCAAATAATGATCCACAATTTCTACATTATAAATATTCTGCATATTTTTTAATACTTTTTTTTCTTTTTAAATGTTTTTCTCCAAATTCTGCACTCAAATTATTAACAGTTTTTGTAAAAATTCCTATTTCTAACATAAATTTTTTTTACTCATTCCTTGATTTTCTGCTTTTATTTCACAAGCTTTTTTAATGGTTCAATATTTACAATATTTATATATTCATTAAAATTATATTTTTTCTTATCAATATAAATTTATCTTTTTTTAGTTTTTCTTTTTAAATTTCGAAATTAAAATAATTTACATCGAAATTCAAATTTAATTTCTGATTCCTTTTTTCAAAAAAATAAATATATTCTTCAATATATTTTTTCTTTTTAAATTATTTTTTCTACTATCTTGTTATCTTTTGCTGAAATAGTTTTTTATTCTTCTTTAACTAAATTAAATTCAGAAATTGATTTATAAAATTTTTCTATTTCTTCTAAAGAAATAATTTTGTCGCCTTTTACATTTTTCTGTATAATAAAATCATTTAATTAAAGATTTATAAATATTATGACAAAGATTTCTATATTTAGATTTCTTTTTACTTGTAACTCCAGTAATAATAGATTGTGAAATAAAATTTTTCTGATACTCCTACTACAGCTAAAAATCCAGAAATTTGGGCGGTTAAAAGAGGAATAATTAAACCAAAAGTTCAAATAATTATTCCAGTTACTGAAGAAAATAGTAGAAGAGTTTCAGCAGAATTTTTCAATGCGGTTTGAATTTCTATCCATCGTTTTTAATTTTTTAAAATGATTTAATTTGGAGCATATATTTTATTCTTTGACGCGACGCGACGCTGCAAATGGAAGTTTATTTTTTGCGACGACGCGCGACGAAACGAATAATTTTATATAAATAGGTGTGTTCATAGGTATTTCTGGTTATGAATATATGCTGTAACTTATGTAAAAACATTGAACTATGCTTTTTTTTATTTTATAAGTACGTTATATAACACAGTTAAAAATAAATATTTAATAAATAGTGTTCCATCTTTTAATTTTACCCAAAATGTACACTATACTACCTAAGATTAAATAAATAAAAATAACATGTTTATATGTTTATACTATTTCTACAGTATTTTAATAATAGTTGTGACTGTTAGCAAATACATGATGTACATATCATACACAACTCCCCAAAGTTAATCTTCCCCCATAAAATAGGATAAATTTTTTAAAATTTTGGTTATATGGTTCGCGTTTTTCTTTATATAACTATAGGCCTATATTTTTTATATTATAGACTAAAATCATTTGAAATTATTAACAATATTTATTGGTATACGAGTATTATTGTGCTTGTATTTAATATGTAATTAATATTGTATTAATTCGAATAAGTAACAATGACATCTTCGGCTTCCATAGTTTAAATGTTTATATGTTGTAGGTTTCCTCTTTTTATATCAACATTTCTACAAAGAAAAACGCGTCGCGTCGCGTTTGGTGGGCACAGGCCTTAAGTCTTCAAATGGAATTTCAAATTCTGAAATCGGACAAAATCGGACAAATTCTACTATAGACAACTCATCAATCTAAAAATATATAGAATTTAATTAACATTTTCTGTGTTTATCATTATAGTGGATTTTTTTTATATAACAGGTAATGTCATGTTAGACAGTACATATAAGTAATATATAAGTAGTATAGGAAGGTTTGATTCCACCACACTTATAAATAGATTTATGACTTATGTCTATAAATAGATCATAAACCCCCCGACCTTCGCAGCTTAAATGCATTCTGCTCCGAGCTCTTGACGTGAACGGTAGTATTTGTGCGCTCTGCTCTATACTTATAAAGTGACTACTACATTACCAATTCTTTATTTACTACTACTTTGCTGCTACTACTACTACAACTATCCTCCTCTCACCCCAAACAGTCGTATTTTCAAGCGAGCTCTCTCCGGACTTAACATTTTATTTTTAAAATTTTACTGTCAAGTCAGCAAGATGTCTGAAATTATTATCAATGCTGCAGACGTGAGCTACACTTTACAACACGTTACAATTGGAAACTTGAACCATTTTTCTACTGGCTTTTTCAAGAAAGGATCGAAAGCAGACAAGATGCTCAACGCAATACGGACACTGCGGTCTAAGTCAAAAAGCAAGTGTATATTAGATCCAGCATTTTGGAGAAGAAATTTGGCACATATACTCGGGAACACGGCGTCCTACCGATTGAGAAGGATGACGACTGCGCTTTTCCAGGCAATTCAATTTTTTCGAATCCAGGGTCGAACAAAGTCTGTGTATACTCTCTGACAAGGGGGCAAAGGTTATAAAGTGAGACCCACCAACTAGGAAATAGGACAGACTGCGTGGTTAAAATTGGTTCTTGACTTTGAAGCTTTCGACTGGCGCGGTAAGAAGATACCGGCTCCATTTCAGTTCGGATCAGGGTCGGACCAACTCGAGATTAGGGCAACAAACCTGTTCTGCGGTGACCACGGCAATAAGGACTTCAAATATAGCGTGCTATTCAAGATTTATTAAATAAAATACAGGCAGGCAAAGTCAGCGGTGCTTTTATTCCAAATCGCGACCGAGAGAGACGAAACAATCGACATAGGAGGAAATTTAATCAGACGATAAGTGTGCAATGCCAGAGACGAAAGATGTTGATGATGAATCTCCGTCAAAGAAACAAAAAACAGTGGTTATGTAAGAAAAATTGTAAAACATTTTGACTATCTTGCTTATTAATGTATTCATATGTTGAATTTGCCTTTAATGTAAATGAATATAACACATTGCTAATAATAAACAAATTTTATTTAAATTAATACTTGTCCTGTTATATTTAAAACTTAGGATTTATTTCAGAGACTTTAAAAAGGATTGGATCTTATGTCCAGGAGGGTGTCGAACGAAGATGCCTATGCATCGTCAACTATGAGAAAATTGTGGTGTCCTACACTACCATTTGATTATTAAAATTCTGTTTGTAATGTAAAAAAAGATAACTTTTGAGGATGTATTTCATTTACACAAATATGGTTTTTTCTTTAACTATGAAACCTACCCCAAACTTGATAAGATGACTCACCACCATAATACAAATCGTCTATTCTACGATTCTGACTAAGTCTAGTTTACACAGTTTGATTTTACTACTTTCATATTTATTTTGATGAGAATTCCGACTAAGTGGCCCAAATAATTTTATTTCAAATCAATAAAGAACAATTTTTATGAATACAATTTTTTATTAAAGTGTAAAATATCAGTAGGATGGAACAAATGCTGACATATAAGAAAATTACACAGTAGTACTTCTTTTATATATAGTTCAAAATGAAAATGTACATTAATATAATGGACGAATTTTATTATTAAATGTGTCAATATAATCATCAACATCGTCACCAACATGTGCTATATTAATTGAGTTGAATGCATTACGCACTCTGCAGACAAAATATATAGCAAATTCGTTTAATACTCTCCTTTAGAACTCAATTATAGGTGACAAAAGGAGTATCTTTTTCAATTTTTTCGACCTCTTCTTAAATGGCCTCGTAAATAGCCTCTTCGTTTTTCTTATAATTGAATAGTTCGATATAATTCATAATTTTGTTTTGTACTTTTATGTTTCAACTCTTTCAGGGTCAATTTCTTCTGTAGGTTTTTCTGTATTTGCTCCAGAATTGTAGTTGGAAGCGTCGACTCTTTCTCTTTCTCCCGGCCCTCCAACATTATCTTCCTCCCGTCGTCGGACCGTATTGATTTCTCGTCTGTTACTGATTGATTTGAGTTTAATTTCTTGTTCGACATCTTGTGTTGATTGATATCCATACAGTAAGGCAACTTTGGGAATTTCGTTTCGTCGCTAACTGTACAGAATTAATTCAAATTGTCTTTTTAGTTTTGTAGGTAATCGATTTGTTGAAGAATATTTCCGTAGTAGTAAACTTTCTTTTGCATTAAATGGTAGAAGAGTCGACAGTAGTAGTAGAGTTCCTGCTTTTCTAATTCCGTCAAAATAATCCTGCTTTTCTAGTTCTGATTTTATTTTATGAAATCG
>JAUZND010002615.1:0-12754 GCA_034780555.1 Coelogynopora nodosa
CCCCCCCCCCCCCCCCCCCCCCCCCCGCCTAGATATACACTTTCCATACTACTCCCCTTAAAACTAAAATTTACTATTGTACTATATAATTCTCAATTTACAAGATATGTAAGTGAAGTTTTATAATGGAGAGTGGAGTGATTCTATTTTAATCATATTATATTAAGTCAATGTATCTTGAATTTTTCAACGAATGGTGTATAATTGTGAACAGGTAAAAATAATGATAGGAATCTGCCGGATTGTTTGTTCAAAACGAAAATAAACAATACTTTTAGGCATAGCACCCTTTATGCGTCTTCTATTTAAATAATTATAATAAGAAACATTCTAACGTTTCAAAAACAGTTTTGCAATTTAATTCATTTAGTAGTAGGTCAACTTATTACTATGAATTATTTCAATAAAAAAAAACTATTTTGTCTGATCTTTTTGACATGTTCAGTACCTATCTAAATGACAGTTTCCATTCCTAATGTTTGTTGAATATAATGGAGAACTCTATAAAGTAATGCATGACTCAAAATAGTCTTTTCATACTTTTTATCTCAATCACGAATTACAAATTTTAGGCTGAAATTTCCTGTAATTAGGCGACTGTTTCATTATAAAACTAAACTGTCATAAATTTACAGAATATTTAACTGCATAGGCTGAAATGCTGGTGTCATTTTGACCTCCCCCCTTCTAAGCGAATTTTAAAAATGGAAGCCAACAAGGGAGATATACAATCAGGTTACCAAATGACTGTCAATTAAAAAATCAATGATTATTTCTAACCTTTCAACATTTAGATAAAACTGTTCGAACATGCTCCGTAAAATATGTTGATAATACTTTTGTCCCATAAAAATCGGCATAATTAAGACTGTTGCTAATTAAAAGAATGAACGGGAGCATCACCACGCCACAGAACCATTCAGTGCTATTTTTGGCGTAATATTTTAATTGTCAAATTGACGCAACTATTAAAAAAAACGATTCACAATAACCCAATCAAAATCCAATGCCAACTAGAGGTGTTCAGTTCAAGTGAAAAATGGATATATTGTTTCAGTTTCATATACATTTTATTCAATTAACAATCGATTAATAATAAGTGTTTTAACAAAAGCTCCAATACTGCTGCTCGCCTAGGCAGAAAAGAAACTATAAAAAATGCAGTCCTCAATTCTGTACACAAAAAACATGGGTCAGTAGCTGAATATATAAATTATATGTAACTAGATCTTGTCAGAATCGGTTGAAGCATTCAAAAATATGAATAAATATAATGAAACAAAACATAACTATGAAGAATATTTAGTAAGAAGTCGGCCATTCCACACAAAAATCGTACCGGTAATAACAGTTTTGTTTCATTGAAAAATTAACTTATTTTCTATCTCGATATAAAATACAAACTAGAATTTATTTGTCACAGCTAGACATACTTTATTATCAAAACAGTTCAACCAATCAAATCATCATTCGATTTAAATTGGTGAAAGAATTTGATCCAATTCATCGCTGTAGTTTCTCGACAACCAAATCGACTGGAAGCAAGGATATAATAAGTCGACTGGTATATCTCTGGGACTGCTGGACGTCACGATTTAGAATGGAGTAGCCCATATTTCACTCTCCTGCCTATTCATTTTGATGGTTGAGATATCGCCGTCATTATGCAGCTTTGTGTCTCGGTACAGAGAAAGAATTAGAGGGGGGAGGGGGGAGAGAATGCGGCTAACATTATTATCATTAGAGTTTTCAGTGAAATAATACGAAAAAACAAAGTGACCACAACTGTTTCTTTTGCTAGGTTGAGTTGTTAACGGACCCGTTGGCGCAGAGAAACAAACACGAATGAACTCTATTGGAGAACAAGGCCGACCTGGAAACAAAAATAATCAATTCCACATGAAAGAGTATAAACGTAAAGAGTACTATAACCTTACAAAAATATAAAATACAGATATTAAATTACGTTGCTAACTATGTACCATTTTGAGACCTGTGTACACTACTATATGAAAAATACCCACCAAGCGTAGTCAAGAGCAGTTAAAAAATTTACTGATTATTTGAAAATTTTACTTTTTAAATAGTGGCCGTTAGCTCCTATTAGTTCAAAATGTGTATTAATAATAGTGTTTACAATGCTTATGCAACAGTAACAGTGAATGATAGCTAACGATAGTAAAGTATACCAAGAATAATCATGGTCAATTTACAGGTATAGAAAAATGTGCCACAGGCGATTTTTTTAAAATAATGACAAATACCAGGCTGTAACAAAACACCACATCAATGTTTTTTAAAATCATGATTGCAATCGTAGTTTTGACTACAAAACAATCGTAGTGGCATAGTCCAAGATAAAAAAAGAATAACTACGCTATAATCGTAGAAGTATACAGTTCTGCATTTTGTATGTTACCATAAGAAGATTGAAGGTTTTTGAACGATTATAACTAAGATCACATGAAAACATTATATTAGTTAATTAAAATAATTGACGTATACTATAAGTAATAACAGAAACTAAGGTCATGAATAATATTATAAATGTAGTTATTAAGATATAACAATAATTATCTTTAACTGTGAACCATAATTTATTAAATAAGTATAAAGAGTGGAAGGTAGCACATTGAGAGATAAGACTGACGACCAATCTCGAAATATGGTCACTATTGCTATATTTACACCAATTAGCAGATACTTTAAACTTCATTTCAACTAACTTTTTGTGTACATAATTACCTCAAATGAACATTTAAAAGTATAAAAAGTGACATAAATCCAAGTAAAATATTGTTTGCATAAAATTGAGATTCGTGACTGCTTAAAAATACGAACCTCTCACCTTAAACAAACCTTCACAGGACTCTATAAAATTGAATTATTTCCAGTACAATTCGTAAAAGCCATCAATCGTCATCATCAACATCATTCCCGTGTAAACAGTTACACTTTCAAAAAGGTTAAACAAAAATAGCAACATATCGGACATAATACCATTAAAACGGGTAATGGAGCCACTACTACTAATTATGCAACATACATCCCCAGAAACACCCCTTCCCCTACTACTGGACCACCAGACGACGGGACAATATCAAAGTAAAGCTCACATCTTTGGGCTGCATCGATGGACACCTCCAGTTATAGAGGTAATAGTGGAGATTGCCATCGCCAAGACCAAATTTTAGGTCCTCAAGGAACTCTGTGTTGTCCATCAAATCGAGAGCGTTGAACACGTCGAAGTTCATCTGGAAGGTATGATAATAATAAAAACATATAATTCTATTATATCATATTAATTCTATCGATTTACTAAAATTAATGATGTACACGAGAACATCGTATATGATTTAGGCTAAAATAATGTGTAGACTAAATAAACCAAACGACTTAAAATAAAAAATTAATACAATGTGCAAAAAAGTTATTCAAAAGCGCTAATGATTGTAAAGATATATTTTAACAATACTATTAATCTGATCATGCTATTAAAAATATAACAAATAGCCCCAAAATCAGATTAAACAGGCAGTATTGACTGGGAAACTGGATACTATTTTTTTAAATAAATAATCCTATGCTATAGTAAAATTGCTATAAAATCGGATAGAAGAACAGTCGACTACTAAAATATTCAGGAAATATTCAAAGTATCTTTCTTTCAATGTCAATTACTATATGTATAGAAATTAATCTCTGGGTATGTCTTCCATCCACTTATCTACCAGCCCATTCTTTTATTTACATTACTTTTTGGTAAAAAATGATAAAAAATGTATAAAAACATATTCAAGTTTAGTCAGGCAAATCGGTGATAATATTTACAATACATCAATTGCTATATGTAATATAACCCAAAAAGATCTACGTCAGTCATTAAACTATTTTCAAGCTTTTGCAACTCAAATTACAAAATATTTATATCGCAAATACCGTTTCTAAATTATTTGATTAGTAAGAAAACATTTAATTGTGATTTTAAAATTTTTATTCACCTAGATTAAATATTAAGCGTTTATTGATTTATTGTAAGTACAAATTTATCGATTAATTTAGCCAAATTGACACCAGAAACCACTGAAAAACAATCGAATTATCACCTTTTTATTGAACATTTTTTTCTACAAACGGGAAAAATACGCTCACAAAATCAACCATTTTGAAATCTCACTGTTAAAGCCTATGCCCACCAAGCGCCACACAACGCTCCCCCAAAAGTTGAATACATACATAACATTTCAATGAGCCTAATTACACTGAGTGCGACGCGACGGCCGCTCGACGAAATGCATATTTCAATACAAATAGGCTGTAAAATATGTAGAAACATCCATCAAAATATGACACGTCACGTCGTGCTTGGTAAGTACTGAAATTAGTTCTTTACCGCGAGCTTAGTGGAGACAAGGTAGCCTTTACGCACAGAGCAGACACTGGAGAATGGGTGATAATATCTTATATTAATCCAGAAAATATGTAACTTAAAGCAAAACCTAGCTATGTCAATGTGTCAACCATAAATTATTATACCGTAAACACCCGCTAATTAATACAGTAATTGTCCCAGGCAAAGTTGTATTAAATATATTTTTGTTTATGATTAAGTATTGTTTTCATAATATAGATAATTGAACAGATAAAACCATCTCAAAATAGGTCTTACAATATGTTTAACAATAACAACAAATACTACAAAAGTGAAATAGCTACACAAACACGTGAAGATGAGTTATAATTTATTTAAAATAATCAGTCATCTTCTTTTGTGTAGCGAATCGAATTGCTGCGATATCGATAACCACAAAATAATATATTCAGAAGTTTCTACATGTTTCTCAAGACCTCTCAAAATCAATTTGCATTTAATTTGCACACTATTGCCATCATTCAAGTTGATTCTTGTTTTAGTAGTGAGCTCTTCAAATGCTTTGCAATCTTTCCTTTGAAGAAAGAAACTAATCTTTTTTTGGCAAAACGACCTGATTATTACCACCTGATAAATGGCCACAAATTTGATCGTCATCTAGCTTAACAGCAGCATATTTGTCCTACGGGTTGTCAGTTTCACATCGTAGCATGATTTGCTTCCCAACTACTATAAGGTGTTCCTGAAGTAGCTCACTATATTCACCAATATGCTGCCCTCGCAACAAACAATTTTAAGACATAAATTCTTCCATTATATCTTATTAAATATTATAGTATACACACCTCGTATTTGAATTGCGGTAAAATTATAAAATATGTCATTAAAGGAGTTATTAATGCAATTATATATTAAATTTTTAATAATGCCTTCGAAAAAGACTTGTGAAGTACACACTATAAACACATATTTTATTTTAAGTATTAAAATTGAATGTAATTGAAAATAATTGAATGTTTATTTAACAATTTAGAAGAAATGGGCCTATAATAGCGTATTATGATATATAATCAATCTATTCAACCCTGTCTTTTAATGCTGTATAAGCAACACAAATAATAATTGAAGAATACATTAATTAGAGATATAAATGCAAAATTGTGCTAACACAAAGCGTATTAATTATCGAATGCATTAATTACGCGAATTCAAAAATGTATTAATTAGACGTCAGTTTGTTTTATATAGTAAAAAAATCGGCCATAAAAAATTGTATTAATCATCGAGTGTTTACTGTATGTTCTTCTTTTGGAACACTATATTAAAATCGAGGGGAAAAAATAAATTTATTTTGAATTATTTGAAATGCTGTAAAATCGATAAATAATTACTTGTTAAAATAATAATCATGATTATAGATTATCTTAAAAATGTATTGATTAATTCTGTCAAATCGTCGGCACAAATCTTTGGGAAAAGAACCCATGTCTAATTACCTATCTTTATATATAAAAAGGAACCTAAACAAGCGGTTCTATGTGGATCGGAGTGATGTAACCGCAAGCATACACACCTTCTTGGCGGTGATGAGAGCGTCGTTCATAAGCGCCTTCCAAGACGCCTTGTCGGAGGCGACATTGTAGAAGGAGTAGGCCGCCTTGAGCTCCTTGTGTGAGGGGTGACGGATCACCGAGCTGGGCAGTGTGTAGAAGGAGCAGAATTCGGTCACAATGCCGTCGTTCTGGGAAGGGGAGAGAGACAGCAAGGTGAATGGGGAAAAGGAACCATAGACACAGTGCGTCCCTATAAGGCTTGTTATCTCGAGTCATTTCTAGAGGTTTCGTGAACAGTTTAACGATACTTTTCGGTTATTTTCTTCAATATTAAAGTCCTCTTACGACGAAATAGGCAATATGTTTATAATAATTATATAACATTATCATAATTAGGTTGTATATTTAGCACCAGTCGATAACAATGGTAATACTAATAATTACAGAGTATGACTTGGAAGTGGCATGACTTAAATTAGTTTAAAATTCCGCGAATACAGGGTGTTGAACAGATTACCAACATTTTCCGTGGCTGTTTTGTGATTTTGAAGAACTATCTAAGTATAATGCTATAATATATTATACTGATAGTTCAAGTAAATGAACAAATAGTAATTATAAAATAACAGAATCTTAGTACAATTAGGTATTTTCTAATAAAATATGGAAAATACTACAACGATTGTTTGTAGGTGTCTATGTTATAATATTTGCTTCAAAATTTCAATCACACATTTTTAAAACCAGGATTAAATTAGTAAGACTGGTTTACATGAATTGTGCATTTTATTTCATTTTGGATGACTTTTGCAGACAGACTGTTCGACACCCTAAAAACAATTAGTATCTAAATAAAAATGTTGAACTACATACTTTCCCATTTTAACACAGGTTCTCAAAACTAATTATTAAATATAATATATTTTTGCGAGTTTTCGTAAATACTCGATTGTGTCGATAAAATTGATAATTAGATGGTGAATTAACTGGATTAGATGTTGCGGCTCGCTCACCTCGACTACAAAACTGTTGACGATGCCATCCCGTGAAGAGAACCAATGTGTGAACTCCTCCTGTGTGTACACCGGGCTCAGCAAGAACTTGGACAGGTACTGAGGAGAGAGAGAGAAATGGGATACTCGAGGACAATAATTCAGAATTCAAGTTCATGAATTTTCCTTAAACTATATACAAAATTGTATGACTTTTTTGAAAAATCATTATAATATAACTATAATATTGGAATACACAACTCCTTTTTATAATGTATTGAAACAAAATATGATGATAGCATGTCATGTAATACGATAGGAAGATATAAGAATATTTTTAAAATGCGTCCCTGCGTTTCCGATAGAATAACTTAGCGGAAAATGGAAATAAGATGAAACAAAAGTTGATAGAATATCGGATTTGTTCATACAAAAATAAAATGACCTCACTTTTTTTTAAATTCAATAACATTTTCTTAATTTTCCATGACCACATGAACTCTGTTTTCGTGAAATCAATTATCGTGATGCTATCAAGGGAAACCCCGTCAAAAAGTTAAGAATCAATGTTAGATAGCATATAAAATGGTGATTAACTGGTAAATATTCATCATAAACAATAATACTACTTTCACCGCAAGAAAGTAGTATTTGAACAATAGAGTATAAACTACATTACAAAATTAGATACAATGACATCTTACTGCTATTCTAATATGTGCATTCCAATAAAATACAGTAATTAATACATGTAATACTCTTTTTAGAATACTTAGAACAAGGATATGAAATAACGTGTCAAAACTAAAGCAACATACATATATACAATAATATTAATTATGTCATAAAGATAAAATTAGAACAGGTAGGTTATTATATATATACTTTTAAACTAATATTATGGTTCGTACGGGACACATCTATATTCAAATTAAAAACATTTAAAAAACGTACAAATAAAAAATTATCAATCATAATTTGATGGACTGCAAAAATATAAAATTTCAATGAAAACTGTGTACTACAAATAAGCACAATAATATACGAAGATCATAAAAAGAGATAACATACAATTTTCCAGCGTAAATTAATTTTAAAAGTCGTCATTTTCGTCAAATATTTCTGTTCATGAAAAGCAGTAAAAATGTTCAAAGTGGAGATATATAATTATAATAGAAAAATTATCGACTATAAAATAATACATACAATACTTTTCAAATACTAGGATATATGACTATCAAACCAGGACGCATAAGTCATAAGACAGCCCTCGGAAACTAAAAATGTTAAAATTTAAAAAAAATTAATGTATCGGGGTTGACAAGTTTTCTTGACGAAAAAATTCGTAACTAAATAAACGAATCTTTTTAAACAATTGTAATGATATACATTATTTTTTGTGAATTGATAAATATAGATAGTACACAGCTATAACAAATGTATAAATGAAATTTAACACCGATATAATGGGTAATGGAGAGAAACTAATATAGGGAATTGCATGATTGCAAGCGGAGCAATTAACCTATAATTATTACCTCTAAATCGGTGACAATATTCTGCTATTTTTAAATAACTCCATTAGTCAAAAATGTAGGCGGTTATAATTGCACTTATAATAATTATACCAATCTCAAAACATTATTAAATCATTGTAAAATAGCTGGAAGTTTACATGACATTATCCAACTTAGCATATCTAATATCCTTGCTAACGTTGAAAGATTGAAAAAAACAATGAAATTAATCATTTTTTACAGTCCTTTGCAGTACGTCAATATGCTTTGTCAAAATAACCACATCCGGATGAAATAATATGTTTTAAATTCAAACCTACTCAATGCATTTATTTTTTAAATGCACATAATAAAGCATAATACAAAAATTGATTGTATAAAATAACCTCGGTTATATTGATTTCTTTTCAAATATAATACAAATAGTTACACGTATGCACAAAATATTATTAACGTACTGTATAGTATCATAATATCAATATTATCGCATATTAACAAGTATAATTATAAAAATTCTATGTAGGCCTATACCATAGAAAATTCGTGTATATATTATAACAAGAAATTAAATATTTTTTGCGACAAACTAACTGCAAAAATTATATTCACATCTGTGGCACATATTGCAGAAATATTTACAACTTTTACAGCATCAAGTTTTTTTTAAAAAGCAATGCGATAATAATTATCGCAAAACTGTATTTTTAAGTTAGCTTTAAATACATAACTTTTTCTATATAAAACAATCAATACTTTAATCAATCACATTAATTAATTTTACAATCGAGCAGTAAAACTGACTCTAAACTGATCGCGCATACTATTTGACCCTCCACTCACATCGTACAGCAACTTGTAGGCGGCCGGGATATCGGCCTCGGTCATCGATCGAAAGCCCCTCAACTGGGTGTGCTCGGGCAGCCGGTAGAGCTTCACTGTGCGCTGCATCGTCATGTGCTTGCTCAGCTGGGAGAACTTGCAGTCGATCAACTTGCGAGGGTTCAGGGACCTGTGCCAGTAGCTGTGGACGTGGAGAGGGGTGCAGTTTTACATTGAGATATCACACGAGATTGGAGAAAGAGATAGTGGGAACATTGGAGAGATCTCCTAGAAAGAAAGAGAGAGGTTTAATGCGTTTGCTAAAGAAAACAGTTTACAAAAATGGTCGGAGAGAAAGGAGAAATGTGTGGCAGTTTTCAAACAATTCAAAATGATACATTTCGGAACTCCAAACCATTTGACCAAGAAAATGATGAGGTGATAGAGAAAAGCAGATGCGGTTTTAACAGAAAAATACATATTTTACAAAGATACTAGACCAATACTCTCAATATATCTAAAGTCAATTTTTAGCAATAATCAGGTATGAAAGGGGGCCGGGGAAAGGAGAGTGGCAGCTAAATCCACAAAATCTCTACTACTCTTAACTACTCACCGACAGGTGGCGACAGGCTTGGGCAGCACAACCCCTCCAGTGTAGACCGCCTGAAAGATGCCTTCCAGGTTGACCCGGCGAGTGATCTCTCGAATGAGCACCGGGGCCACCCGCTTCGAGCGCAGCTTCTTGTGTACACAGAGGAAGTTGATCTCCACTAGGCGAACCTCTCTGTGGTACAGAAGGGGTGGGTTGTGGACAGACATGACTCACACTCGACAAATACAAAATACACGCCTTCGCATACTACTACTACTTATCTGATGTCCCCAATAGGAAACATTAGAGTACGAATTTCCCAAAGATAGTTTTACCATGATAGTTTAGTTTAAAAAAACCACGAACATAGTTTACATTTATGGGAAGACGCGTGACAACACTTTGAAATATGAAACCTTTATTAAGATGGACCCGACTTTTCATACTTAATATAGTTAAATTTATATAAATTATATTTATTATTTTATATATTTAAAAAAACATTATTATAAATATAATGCTAGTGAAAAACATGAGGTGATCGGATTTAAATGGTCTAAAACAATTTATTAAAATAATTTATACACAAATGTCTGATATTTATATTGATGTATATTACCATCAATAATATAATATACAGCTTTTCATGACACAATTCTTGAAAAACGTACTCAAGCAAAACTCTCACAAATAAAAATGTATTCATCAACAAAAGTTACTTTTCGGGGCAGACTACAAATACCTGGTAAATTAAACCAAAAAGAACATAAATAAACCGAGGCGATGCACTAACTTATTGTGAATACTGACGGTTCCTGGAATAGCGCTGATGAATCCGACCAATTTCTTGTTCTTGTCAACCCGGACAGCACAGTGCCACTTACGGAGCCATCCTGGGGGGCGAAGGGCCCTGGGAGGAGGGATGGAGAGAAAGAGAGAGAGTGAGAGGGGATATACCGCCCCTGCAAACACATATGCCAACAAAATGTATCATATTAATTATGTACGTTGAAATGATCATAAGATGGCTTGCACTTCCAAACAATCGATTTTCGTGAATTTTTTATTATTATAATATGTAAGGTTTATGATGTTTTATGTTCTATAATTTGCTTTCATTGGCGATCAATAAAATATAGAATATATAATAATTAATATTCGCTGACCAAATTCATTTCTGTTGTAGTGATAATTTTCCCTCAAAATGACGTCTTATGAGTGAGAGTGACAGACTAACTAGTTTTGGTTGCTGTATATTCTATTTGTTTATACCATGTAATTGCGGATTTAATTAAACTTTATAATAAATTATAATAAGTAACTCACAGAGAATATTTAAATATCAACCAATGTTATCTAAATTTAATTAAAATTTATAAAGTTTTTAATTTTTTTTTAAATTTATTAAAAAATTTTATAAAGAGAAAGGCGGATGCAAATAGCCAAGGAACATATAAGCTGTTATACTTATACATACGATCGTCACCTTGATTTAATGTTATGTGGTATAAAACACAATAACAATAATATTGTTGAAGTCAACTAACCAGCGCAGAAAATTAGGTGAGTAATCAAACCGGAACATGTTGTCCTCATCTTCAACATAATTCTCGTTCAACAACGTGTATAGTTCCTCCAACTGAAATAAACAACACGACGCTATATAGTGACCATAGATTTGATGATAATATAGCTGCTATAGATTGAATTAACAGACAGCAACGTTACTCATTGCTGACTGCTATAACTATTAAGTACTTTATTATTTAAATCTACTGACAATACAATTCAAGTATTGTATGAACGTTATCAAGCAGCAATCTTTTTTTTTTTTATAGAATATTGGAAAACCATTTAAAGTTGCTATCTTCAATCATTATTAAAATAAATAATATTCAAAGTCAAAACCAATAAATTATTATATGGAGACTGAAAAGGGTAAAACAATAATTCAAAAAATCAAATCATAATACAGAGATCGATACATACATATAAAGCAAAACTTAATCACTTAATATTTATTATCCAAAAATAAGTTTTTATCACAATTAACTTGTATCGATTCTGATAATATTATAATGACAGAAGTATCCAGAAATAGAATATAAGTACAACAATCTCGCTATAACTGTATTGTACGGGACAGATCAAATAGTCCGTTATATTCCCAGTAAACAAAAAAAGAAGAAATTTATTTTTAAATATTCAAAACCGAATATAAATACAAATAAGCTAATATTAATCGGAGTTACTAATTGCCGTCACATTCATGCAGAAAACTGTACATGCAACTACAATATCATGTAACTTTTCACATAGTGATTAATCATGCTCACATTAATAAGTTTAATTCTTTTTAATGTCTTAAGTTATAAAATTCATTTTAAAATATTGACAATCCATTATATTAGAATTGATAAAGTTGTGTTGAGCGGTTTTTTAAATTATAATTATTAAACAAAAAAACGATGTCACATAAATATCGATGTAAATATTCATAATCAGACTATTTAAATGTACATACTAATATTTATTAAAAGCAACCGACCAAAATTGGAAACGAAAGCATGACCATTTATAACAAAAAACTTTTAATATAACGGATACTTCCGAAATTTAAGCTTTCATTGGAATAGGACCATTTAGATGTAAAATTTTTTTATTGTAAAATAAAATTTCGAAAGGCACTAAGAAGAAACCGCCAAATGTATTTTCTAAAAAACTTTTAAATTATATTCATACAACCAATTAGATCCTTCCTATATTACGCAAGTCACTAAATCAATATTTTTCTTTGACACAAAATTGATTTTGTCATAAGTTGGATGACGGAGGACAACTATTAACACATGAAAAAAAAATCTGAGTACACCAGTGTCAACGACCGCCAAAGACAGGGAGGGAAG
>JAUZND010002616.1:0-12753 GCA_034780555.1 Coelogynopora nodosa
TACTTATTAAAACGAAGAAATATTGTAACATTGACACTCATAGTTAAGCAGATAGTAGGGTGGGCGTCATTACCCGGTGGGCGTCATTACCCGGGTCTCCCCTACATTGATTAATTAAAGATTATTATATTTTAAAATAACCTTCAATTCTTCCAACGAGTTGGTAGTTTTCTTTAATTTTGATTGGCAAATGTAATAGATTTTTTATTATTTTTTATGTATCTAAAATTAAATTTCATTATGTTTAATAATATAATAAGATTTGATTAGTTCTAAAGATTAGTAAAGTATTTCTGTTACATTTTTTAAATATTAAAAGTAAGAAGTTAGTAGGTATAAAACGTTTGGTGAGGTCAACTAGATTTGATTATGTGATTGATTGATCTGAAATTACAGTTATACAGTTGTTATTTTAACCACATAATTTGATTATCCCATTGATATTCTATATTAAAAAATGTTTGCTTTTTAAATTTACCTAATATTTTTCTGAATGTGCTGCTTAGGACAACTACCAACCTATTATTTCGTACATGTTTTAAACATTTAATGCCATAAATGTAAAGTTTATGTATATTTAATGAAATATTTTTTAATTTTCAGATAATTACATGGAAGGCAAGCATGTTATCAGAAATTATCTTAAGCATGCAACAATAAGCAATAAGGTACGTACAATATTCAATAAATAATTTATTATAAATGATGTTTGCATGAATATATTTTAATTTAGAACTTGTACTCATTTTTTCTAATTTTTTAACAGGTTTGATTTTGAAACCTGCTCATACCTGGCTGATATTTTAGGAATGTGTACAATTTTGTCTTTTCGTGGAATTGGTTTTATACACCTTATAACATTATCAGCCAATTTCGATTTCTTAAATTGTAGTAATTGTTATTGGTTCATTAATTTTTGTAGTTTTGTTTTAATACTCGTATGTTGCTTATTTTGTGAATTTCTATTGTTTATAACTAATTTGTAAGAAAATTGATAAACTAAATACAAATATACAGCGTAGGTTATTGTACCCAATTAGGTGAAAAGGTGTTTTTCTTTATCAATTATATCAAGACTTGATACGGACTGGATAAAATCATCTGTTTGAAATCTTTATCATAATGAGAGTTATCAAACACTTACACTGTAGACGCTCTTGTTTAAAATATGTGATTTATCAATGTAATTAAAATATATAATTAGATAAAACGAAAAATGTACGGAATCGAATGGTTCTCCATAGGCAAGGTGGGCGTCATTACTCAGGGGTTTAATGTATTACTGACAATTGCAATATGTTTGTAGAGGGCTCGGAAAGAGGTAATAAAAATTTAAAAAACAAGCTACATCATTTGCAGAGGCGCATTACCAAAAACCTTTACATTTAAATGTTCAAGATTGATGAAATCAGTTGTGATGGATAATATCTTTACATAGCAGCAGGGTGCACAATCAACAAGTAATACAAATCAAATTCAAGCTTTTGAGTGTGATGTTATCGACGCCTACTGGGAGTGTCCTTGCAACAACACTGAACCAATCTATCATAGAAGATATTCAAAAACATAGAATTGATGTCTAGAGTGTCATCCTTGAAATTTAAATATATTTTGGGAATGTAATATGTTGCAACTTTGATGATGTGGCTAATTTATGGACGGTATAAGTGTGACGGGTAGACGAGCACCTTCGAGCACCTAGAATGCGATGGAAAGACACTATTAAAAAATGGAGAGGAACTTCGTATCACGAATGCAAATTACTGGAATAGAAGTGAACAAAAAGTTAATAAATGATGATACTATGTCCCTTAACATCTAGCAAGAAGAAAGCGCGGAGCAAAATAATGTAAAATTAATCTAATAATAGGAATTGCATGTTATTAAATATTATATTGAAATTTGATACAATATTATTCCGCAATAACGAGCTAAAATATGAAAGATAGGCTATTTAGCGATCAATTAGTTTCATTTTGGTAAAATTTGTACAGTTAGTATTAAATAATTATTTGTTTCTTTTATCGAGAGGAATATAGTTAGAATTCGATTATAAGAAAGGCATTTTGCAGTCCCAATTTCAGTATTTATCACATTTATAAATTACAGTTAAAACTAAGCTTAAAATTTACTATAAAGAAAATTAAGGACAAAAATTACAGAAGAAAAAGTTTATTGCAATGCGATTCCAATGACTGAACATAATCATCAAAAGTAAAATATATAAAGATTGGATACGTATTTATGACACCAATTGACATACCGCTGTTTGTTTGTTTACTACTCTAAAATATATGAAAGCTATTGTTCTTAAATGTTTAGTACCTACCTAAATCGTTATACTTTTTAGATTAGTTATTTTTCGTAGTATATTCTGGTGAACTTAAATGACGTTACATATAACTCAAAATGAGCTATAATAGATGTTTTTTCGACAATTTACAGAAGTTATATGCATCATGAAGTATTTAATCGTTTAGGTTAAAAGTTTAATTGATCACTTACATCCTTGCATACTTTTTACTAAATTATCTTCGTTGTGCTTACTGATAATTATTATGACGTCATTATGATGAATAATTGTCTGAAAAAGATATTTCACTTATCATTTTTTCACTTTCTTAATGAATTTAGATTTGCATATCTTTGGCTAAATATACAGCTCACCAAGCGTCGGATTAGATTATAAATTATATATTTTTTAGAATCACCTTAAATGTAGAATGACAAAATGTAAACAAACTAATAATTTCAGAAAGAATGAAACCTAGAAGATAATTTCTATTAATTTTATTTCGCTAATAATATTTTAAAAAATCTCTTAAAACAGGTTGAAATAAATGAATAATTATTAAATCATTCTTTATTTTTAATGTAATGGGTAAATATAGTGAGTGGATAATGTAATGTAGTGGGTATTGTAAATAATTAGCACAGTTAATATAAAAAACGAGTTCTTTTAATTTGCCTTCATCGACCATGTCTGTTATTTTTAAAACAAATTGAGTATAACGATAAGAGCTGTATTCAGTAGATGTGACAGTTTCAAGTTCCAACTCTCCAACCTTTGTTGCAGCAATGGCCAACATTTAAAAATATGTCTCATACATTATCAAACTGTAAACTCGTGTGTTATATTTCCTTTTTGCTGACATCAATTTTTTTTTATAAAAATAGATCTATCGTTTCAAATCACAATTTAAAAAAAAAGAGTCAGTAATTATTGTGATCAAATTATATGCAAAATCATCTCTAAATAGTTTATAAAATCAGAGGGATTTTGGGAATTTTTTGATATATGTGAATTTGGTTTATGGAGAATATTTATTAAGCATTACAATGATAAACCTTTGGTTAATCAGAAACCTTTAATGTCAAAATTTATTATATTATAATTTTGCTTTTTAACTAAAAATAATACTACTTTTGTACTAAATTTCAGAACAAGGAGATTAGCCAGTGCTGGAAGGAATATGAACTCAAAAAGCGACTCTCTCCAAGCCGCAGTTGGCATTCTCATTCTCGCCGCTCTTATAAACCCCAACAGTCAACATGGCGCCAAAAAAGTCGAAGTAGAAGTCGCACTCCTCCACGAAACTCACGGAACTTTCTGCGTCGAGATAGTCAGTCAATGTCCTCATCTACACATAATTACAGTTCATCAAGAAGTAGGTCACGGTCACCATCATCCCGACGCAAACATCGAGTTCGAAGAAGTAGGTCAAAGTCGCCTCCACGACAGTCAAAAAGTGATAATCGGCAGTCGGAACTGACCAGCATGTTGCATGCGGAAGAACGTCGGCTCCGACTGGAAGTGAAACGTGAATTCGAAGAACACGCGGAGCGAGAACAGAACCAGCGCAAGGTGACTATGGGCGGCGCCAGTGTCGGGTTTGCCTGGTCTTCACTGGCGGCACACGCCTGCGATCGATGGGGCCATGACGGTTTCCGAGAGATGTATTCTGCCGGCGACAAGCAGAAGCCGGGTTTGCCGGCCAGCCCTGTGGAGGAATCATCAGCCGTCAGGATGGACAGTAGACAGACTAGGCCACTGAATCGTCAAAAACTATCGTCGATAGAGTCGTACGTTTCTGTGTCGTCGTCATCGTCATCTTCTGAAGTTGTAAAAAAGAAGAAGAAAAAATCAAAGAAGAAGGCAAAGTCGAAATCAAAAAAGTCAAAGAAAAAGAAGAAACGAAAGCGAGTAAAGAGTGAAGTATCTGACTCTAGTTAATCTCTTTTGACTTTCCGTGAAATGCATTTCTTATTTCAGTAATGCTCCAAAGTTCTATACCGAATTCTTTCATTCTAATTAAATAGAATTTAACATTTACTTAAGTAAAATCGTTATTAACTTACAAACATTCAACTAATTTCGCTGGTGTTGTGTATAATTGTTTGGTTTTGTACAGTTTGTTTATTTTATACATTTTATACACGGTAAGCCATTTTTAGTTTATCCTTAATAGAGTGTTGGTTTTAATATACTATATGAATATAGGTTTATCTTATCGAATAATTAGACACATATGACATGCGAATATATTTTAACGTACTTGAAACTTTTCGAATTTGAATTTAATTGCTTTCATTTATAAAAGTTACTGAATACGAAAAATTTCTTCTGAATTTGTTTGCTGTTGAGGTATACTTGTTGTATTTCAGTTAATAATTTTTTTATTTCTACGAATAAAGTCTATTTTATGGAATAAAAGAAATTTATTAATAGGGACCGTTTTTTAGCTGCATATATGATACTGAGATTTGTTTTGAGGATAATGGCTGGGTGATATTATACTAAACTAACCAGTTTCCAAAAAAGTTATGAATTTGATATTTTAGTACATAAATATATTTTTTTAATTGACGAATTTGTATAACTTTTTTTTAAATGTGACATAGAACTTCAAAATGGGTGATAAGATAAGGCGCTAGAAAAGTCTTCTAGAGGTAATGTATTTAAGCACGTCAGCGATATACGGTTTTCATACTTTCGGATGGTATTAGGAGCTAAAACTTGCAACATCAATAGAAAAAACAAGTATTTCGTAAATTGTATACATTTAACTCGAATACAGTGATTTTCATAAATATATTAAAAAACTAGCATGATTTAACATTTGTGTAACGCTATCAATTGAAATACCCTTGAAAACTTTTTCATTGTTATGCAATATTCTGGAGTATATAACTATCTCTATTAATTATTTAGGAAAAATGTAGTGTAATTTTGTATAAGATATTTTAAACGTATTGAAAATCCATATTTCTAAGGTTTAACCGGTAAGGTGGTGAAAAGCGAAAAGTGGTGGTCATGCGGCCATGGCCCCAGCAATGTTTGGCTTCGGGAGTTTCAGTTATCATATTAATATTGCCTTGAATAGTACAATAACACAATATTATAGTTCTAATAGAATTTGTTGTGGGGGAAATTTATCATTAATGATATTAATTAGTGTTAAAAACTTAGGATAAATATATTGAGTTTGTTTAGATATTCTTCTAAGAGTTCGTAGATACATATTTAAGATATAAATTATTTTCTTTTTCAGTCTTCAATTTTAGATAAATTAGCAACACATTTGCTTTCGTTTCACTTAAGGTATATGTTAGTATACAATATTGTGTATAATTTTTTCAGGACATTGTTTTATTTGCTAATTTTGTTTCTTATTCGGCAGTCGCTTTGATAATTTCTGGTCCTTTTGTTTTGTGGTGTTGAGGAACGGCATAGAATGTCATTATTTGCTATATTTATTTGTATTATATATATTTTGCAATATTAATTTTCTGCCTGTTTTTTGTTTCTTTCTCAATCAATATCTTTATCATGTTTTTTAATGTCGCTCCCTTATTTCATAGGTAAACTAATTTCTATATTGTGTCGTGTGTTTTCTTTGATCAGTCGCATGTCTGATTGTTTTTAATTGTATGTATGTTGTTGTTCCTTTGGTTTAGATGATCTCGCGTGTATGGTTTTTCTTTTGCTTTCCCTATAAATGATTAATTATAACACATTGATTCTATTTACAATTTTTACTCCATTAATATTCTACATAGACTAAAAATATGTTTCAGCTCAAACTATATAATTGTGTTGGCATATAATACAAATGTAATAAGTTTGTAGTAAAGCCCGATAAATAATAAGAATATGTTTTCTAATGGTAATATGTCCAATATAAAGCGGTACATAAAGTTAATAAGCAGGGAGTTAATATTACAGGATGTTGCAACACATATATAAAGTAAAAACACACAAAAAGTGAAAATTATTACACCAGATATTTAGTATTGTAAATATGCGTCTGGGAACCATCTTTTTATTTTGGGGTCCATTGAGATTAGTTTCTTCGGACCCTATTTAAAAGAAAGCTTTTTCCAATTGTTAGGGTAGGCGGGCCACCTGCCACCTTTACTACGAGGTGCCTATGATTTTATTAGTGTCTTTCTATATACATCATTGCATCTTGTTGTATTATTCAATTAACTGCTTATTCGATTTATTACCATTCGGTCTGGTAGAATTATAAAATTTGCACTTTTTGAATGTTGTTGCACCTCTTTTTCATTTAGAGATTTGTAATTATTCCAATTTTGCCTTTATTAGTCAAGTAGGAACATCCACCTATAATGGACATAATTACTAGAAATTACATAATTTTCAAATGTAAACCCTATTTAAATTTTCTGCACTCCTTCCTTGCCTGTTCTTTAATATGTGCTAAATAATATGCACACACGAACCGTTAAACTGCCGCTATAGGGGTCCAAAACTCCGCACTATTGCTTATATAGTCACCTCTTTCCCTCTTCCCCTTGGTCCGTCCTTAGTTGTATTTTTGCTCATTGATTTGGTAGACTGTATTTTAATCCACTGGTTTGACTTATTTTTCCAGAACTGTTTCAAATCTTAGTGTTTAATAAGACTATTTTACTCGAATCACATGCTTTCTCAAAGTAGTTAAGCGATCTATCGATATATCTAAATGATTAATATATATCGACTAGTTTAAATTACAATCACGATTTAATATGAGAGACTATTTTTAATACATAATATAATAAAGCATAAAGTCACTTTGATAATTGTATTACCAGTTTAATTATTATTAAACAACAAGGCAGATTAGTTATTAAAATAAGGTACATAATAAATTAATTTAGGTATAATATATAATACTATTCAAGAGATTTGTAAATGTTGCGATAAAATAGATAATTATTATAATGAATATTAGGGTGATTATAAAACTATTACATTCTAAGTCAATTGTCTCAAATATTGGTTCTCAAAAAAGTCTTCATACTTTAATATCGAGTTCAAATTAATCTAGTTCCTATATAGGGAATGGTTTAATGTTAACTATTAATAATACAATAAAAAGGTAGCGGTACTATAAGATGTACTTGCTAGTTACTGAACTGCACTGAATGATATGACAAACTGGAAACTGGGATTGAATAATCATTAAGAAAAATGGTTGTACTTCCGATCCGATCACTTGGGGATCAGGGAGTATAATAGTTGCCGAGAAGTGGCGTGGTAGGAATGTGGTAGGGTTGGGTTCCTTAAAAATGGTTGAGGATCGTAATTGTGCACTCTCTGTTATTTATATACCAGTCTAACTATTTATTCCATATATAGATGATGAATGTGTACAACATCTTTTCTGTCAACAAGTACGTTGGTAGCAAAAACTTTCATCGCTAACTAAGAACCTAACGTTTTTATAGACTAGTAGCTGTATGTTCTTGGAGGGTCTGTGTACTTTCATCATTTCTCAATTCGCCCCGTTATTGCTTTCTGTAAGGTATCTAGTAATTGAATAATTAGTAAATTTCGAGTTACAGTACTTTTTGGGTTTCTTTTAGACAACTGAGGTACGTTATTAAGTAAATGTTATTGTTCCTAATTAGGTTATGTAGTAAATGTTACACATTTAAAAGGATTCTTTCTTTTAATCTTATATTTAAATAAGTTATATATAATCGATCATACAGTATAACTGTTACCATTTTGATATTATATAATTGCGTTACTATATTTGTCTGTTCTTTTCGTTTTTTCCAGTTCTTTTTATTTGTTTTGTGGTGGTATGAAGGAGTGGAATTGAATCAGGGAATACTCCCTGAATGGTACTCCCTGAATGGAATGTTGTCGTTTTCTAAAACGTATATATATATATTAATATTTCTAATATTTTATTGATACAATTTAAAATAATAATCTAGCGCTTTTTTCGATTGTATTTTTTACTATTTCACCTATCTAAGATATAGTTAATAAACATTTATATTTATAATAGCATACAGATGATCTCATATTCATACAGATCTCGTATGTAGTTATAAAGATTTTTTAGTGATATATATAGACAATAGTAACAAAGTAAACAGTATGACATATATAACAAAATAATTAATAACATAGTCACGCATTTGGAAATATGTTCAGGACGATGATCCGTGCCTATTTAGGGCACATTAAATTTTTCAATAAGATATTTTTATATTTAACGTTAATGGTAAATAATGTTCATACTACTTGCGAGTGTATAGCAAATTTATTTTCGTAGTATACTATTTATATTCCATTTTTAAAGTTTTATATGTATAATGGTACAATCTATAAAATTAATGGGGATGCGATCGAGCCTCAACCTAACCCCTCCTTCGGTTACACAACTATATAGTTATAATAATATATATTTTCTAATCGGTTTCCATTTATAAAATAGTTGTGCGTAAGGCTGTAAATCTTAGTTCAGTTCAGATATTTTACACTGAGTCGGTTGGCTGCAGAAAATAGGACGTTGATTGGTAGTTGAAGAAAAATAATCTATAAACTTAAGGCGAGATTATTGTTATAAATTTTGCATTGCTACTGCTGTTATAATATAATTTGGCGCAGCTGGTTCTTAATACTATTCTATGTAAATCGTTCAAGGACTAACAGTGGAATAAATTAAAAGAAAATTAGCCTAACTTTGTGTGAAGCTGATTCGCGTAAGTCTTATGTTATTTTTTTAATTGTCTAGTATTTAATACATGCCCTTATCTCATTTTTTCAAATCTCTCTAAAAAATTTTTTTATTGAGGATGTTAAGTGAACTATCCAAAGTTTATATATTTGTAACATAATTTTGCTAAATTGATGATAATTAGATTTTCATTTTTAATTATTAACTTTATTTGTTTAATTAATTATCACAGAGGCCTGTTATATTCCGCAATTTTGTTTTGTTTTTTCGTACATCTACACCTTGCGTTTTCGGAGATATGCCGTTGTATATATCCCAAACTTTACGTTGTAAACCACAATTTTTTTCTGATTCTCATTGTAATTTTTTCAAGTTCTGCAGTTTTTGTCGTGTTATTATATACAGTATATATAACTTATTTAAAAAAATATATATATAAATTAAAAAATAATTATTATTACATAACGACACGTTTTGTTATACTTTAACATATACTTTTATAATTGCATATTTAATTAATTATTATTTGTTCGATAATATTAATACACTTTAAATTTATATAACTACTATTTCAAACACATTTAGGCCTACTTTCAAAGGTGCCGTACATTTACTGATAGTCATTTAACCTTCATATTTAGTTGATTTGTTATGTTTTTCTATTCTCTATAAACATCAGAAGAAACATCATATAATAAATTTATATAATTTTATCTTTTTTTTAAATCTAAATATTTAGGTACTTTATTTAGAAAGCTGTTTTAAAAATAATCATAAAAAATGTGTAACATATTCTTACATATTATATGACAGAACAAAATAACTACAATATATAATGCAAAGTATACGAAAATTGTAAGGTAACAAAATATTTCAATTATGCCTCAGGGGAAAGCGTAAGAACTTTGCATAAATCATGTCACTCACAATTGATCAGAACATATATCTTGTTTTTGCTTTAATAATTATATCACTTCTGAAAATTATTTAAATATAACATTTCGACCATTAACTTCTAATGAACAGATTGTAATGATATAAATGCTGTTCGTTCTCTTCATCTCAGTTGTATAATTGTTAATTTCATAGTTTCATAATTTTTTTAAAAACATATTTGTGTTTTTCTAAACAGTGTTTAGCTTTCAATAATTTTAATTTGGTGATCGAAATATTGGATATGTCTTATAGTTTCAAAATTATAATTAAGTTTTACCTATTGAAATTAATCTTGTATGTTCATGCTTTTAAGAGAAAAATCTGTTTATAAAAACACTTGAATCTATATTATATTAGGCTATCAGTTTCTGGATATAAAATCCACCTCTGTTATATTTAGACCACATCAGGGACTACTATAAATATACCTTTTTAATATGAATTTTTAACGATTAAATTTTTATTTTACATCATTTTACAAATGATTGCAGGTTAAACACAAAAAATAGTTTAATATATTTTTGAAACTGAAGGTCTATTTAAAATATGTTTTGGTAGTTCTCTATAATATATAAAACCCTAAATAATTAAAATGTCTAATAAAATCCCATAAAGTACACAAATCTCTTTTTTATTGATTATTATCAATTTAAAAAATAAAACTGTGATCGTGCAATCATGCTACTTGGCCATGTATATAGTTATGTTTAGATTAGTCAACCATAGTCTGTATAGCATGACTTATTTTTGGAATGAAAATATTAATATTATTTATATTAAAAATGCTTATTTCATATTTAAATACCAATAAATAATGACTGCATCTTGACGTGGTAAAGTAAATGTTACTACACCTTATCTACCAAAACATGATAGACACTAGATAAATGTTATGTCATATTCATACGAGATTAGCCTATAGGCTAGCTATACTGAATATCTGTAATATATATGTCATTTAATTTTGACCTGTAATTACTTATTTCATTTTGCAGACAGAATGGGAATTGTGGACTTCTTATTCGATTTCGCCAGTTGCATCGCAATGATGATTTATTACTTTTTAATAAGCGTATTTCAGTTCATTCGTCAGTTCATACATCCTAAGAAAAAGGAGATATCAGAAGATGTTGTACTAATCACGGGTATGTATATCTAAATTTAATATTTGATTAAAAGTTCTTAATATAATGAACTAACAACTTCTGTTTCTTCTGTTTGTATTTTATGATGATTGTATGGTAACCTATAGGCCTATAGTATAGATGACAAACGAGGTGACGACTATATTAATGACGAAAAGGCATACAGATATATCAGTGTGCCTCGTCCTCATTGAACCGTAAATTTACACTTTTTACGCCGCATTCTTCCATGGATAGTATATAATAAAAACACTATAATATTTTACTTGAATCAAGTGATACTTGGCAAGTGACACTTGATCGTTCTTTTATTGACAGATGGTTAATAAAATCGATAAAGACTACTTATATATTTAAATTAATGTTACCATATAATATTGAGTGCTTTATTTTTAACATATTACATTATGAGCACATCTATATAATATTTATTTATCAACATTTATGAGTTATCAATTATATCTATAAAGCTCGGATTTGATCCATTTTAACCATAAATGTGTAGCATGTTTGTAGATCAATTTTTCTTTATTCCTTCAGCTTCAGTTCATGGTTAAACGTTTATATTTACAAAATGTTCCTACACTATTTTATCGATCACAAAAAATAATGAGGTTATCCAGGTGGGGATCATATAGCTATTAAGAGTCATTTTATCTTTTTTTTCACTTTTTCGAAACTTAAAACCTTTTTGAATGAAATCGTAAAGTTCGGGATCCGCCACTGCAATATTATAATGTTCAACAAAAATTACAACAAATGGCGAGTTATATATTTTGATTGACGAATATCCTTTAAAAATCTATTTTTGTAAATTTTGCGTTATTTTAACATAATGTATATGCGATTATTGTATGAAAAATATCAGTATTAAAAAAAATTCAATAAATTTTCTCAGTTGAAATATTCACATTTAATCCGCAAATTTAATCAAAAAAGATGCATAGACTGGTTATTCAAGTCTTGTTAGTTGGTCGTGTTTGATATATTTGATATCATATATTTGGTTTATCTTTACATAATCCTGCCGCAAAATAAAGTTTATATATAGTTTACCATTTACCTTATAATAATATTTCATGTTTTTTCCGAAATAAAGTTAACTTAAAATAATATAAACAATAATAAATAATAATTTAATAAATAAATTTGTTATAATATAAATAAATAATTGCCTGTATTGTTTAAAAAAATTAAATTGTTGTATGCACAGGAATATTGAAGACTGTATTGTGACTAAATTAATAATTGGCAGTGGGCATCTAAGGAACCTTACTTGATATTTCAAGTGTGTTCCATAGTTCAATTAGATTTTTTCGTTATTTCAAGTTTTACTTGGTCATGACTTTTGTTTAATTTGTTAATGCAACCCATTTTAAGGCTTCTTTCATATTTAAAGTGTCACTTCACAAAAATCGTATCACTTACTAATTGTTTGCTGCAACAGGCCCCTAATACCGTATTTCTCCGCGTATAAGCCCCCCCTGTAAACCTAATATTTGCCACTCAAAGTCAGGGGGGGCTTATACGTGAGTCCGAAAAAATTTAACATGCATTACTTGACAGAAATTGAATTTAATTAGTAACCGAATAGATAGGTATAGGTACTACATATGTGTAGGTACACATTATATTTCTGTAGAGTCATATAGGTAGTCAAATCAAATATCTATCATATCATCATCATT
>JAUZND010002617.1:0-12753 GCA_034780555.1 Coelogynopora nodosa
AGCCAATTTTTCAGAATATGTACCTCAATATAGGCCCTTTTAGCATTACGGAGATAGGCAGGTACATCCCCCCTTAATAATTGATCAATTATTAATATTTCCAATACTATTATTTAAATAATATTTCATTTAGTACTGACGAGTAGTATAAATATTTAAATTATAATTATTATATAAAATTATTTATTTTTCCACCATTAATATTACAATGTTTCATAATATAGTACTAATGAGTAGTAGACACATATAAACTCCTATTATCAGTAAAAACCAGTGCACCCCACCTGCATGTGCCCGACGGAGGACTCAACCGCCGACTCAATCAACCTCTCCTCGGCATGGGGCAGGGAGAGGAAGTGAACACTCAACTCCTCAATCAGCTGCCCCCCCTCTCCGGCATCGGGACTGAGCAGTCGGGGCCGCAGACCCTGGTAGACCAGTTCAGTGAAGAAGGGCACGAAGGGGGCTAGGAGACGGGTCAATTGCCAGAGGGAGTGGAAGAGGGACTGCAGGGCGCCAAGGGAGTCTGCCCGACTAATCTTGCCCTGGGGGGGGGGGTGGGGAAGAGGAGGTAAACAAGTTACTATGAGGAGTAAGCAGAATTAGCATAAAAATAATCAACAATAAAATATTTATTAGAAATGGGACTAAAAACACATCAACCTAAAACTAATAATCGATAAGGAATTATATAATTATACCCATAAACAATATTAGACGTGCATGTTACGTACATATTAAAAATGTACACTAAACTAAAACAACTTTGCGACTTACTCGGAGACGTTTTCGGTTCATCCTCACGTACCAGTTGGTCAAGTTATCGACAAACTTGATTAATTTAGGCAGAACCGTGTAGAGATGGTACGCTGAAACAACAAGGAATTGAGACAATAGACTAAACCAGTCCAGCAATTTCGATAAGGACGAAAATATAAATGTTCTAAATATATTAATATGGTTAGTCAATCTAACTAACTCTATCAACGAGTTTTCAAGACCGCGGTAAATTAATATATATGACGTTTAAAAAGTTAGTTAGAAAATAATCGGGAAAATAGTTACTAAACAATTTTTTTTGAAACTATCGCAGCTAATCGCAACACTTACATTATAAACACAACCCATAACAAACCCCCCACCGCTAAAATCACCTTTCATCTCTTCGCGCACAAACTTGATCAGACTCTGCGTGTAGGAGAGGATCCATCGATCCATCACATTGGTCGAGACCGGATTCTCAATCTCATTGGAGGGGAAGGCCAGTGGTGCAGCGGGGGGTGTCGCCTTGTCCTCCGCGTCGTATTGGCGGAGAGCCGAGAGGAGGAAGCGGGTGGCATTGTACCAGGGGAGGAAGAAGTCCTTGATGACGTCATGCACCCCCTCCTCCTGGAAGCGGAGGGATTCGGCGCGTACCACTGGCGAGTTGATCAGGTAAAGCCTGATGACGAGTAGAATATACGGTGTTGCCATGTTTTACTACTGTTTTTGTAGTGAGTAGTATACAGCATTATATAACAATATTTATAATTTAAACCAGTTACAATCAATATAGTAAATATAAATAAGTAAAAAATAAGTAAATAAGTAAATATAAAATGAAAGTAACTAAATGTTTTTTGTCTTTAAACGTAGTTGACATTTCATCAAGATTTGTTCATTTATTAAAATAGTTAATATAAATATTTTAAATTAATGACAGACCACACTAAAATTATTAGCTAAATTAAAACAGAATTAAAGTATAGTATACAGTAAAAAGTTATGGATTAGTTAAAATATATGCAACCATATCACCGTAATGTTATCACTTTCTTTATCTTCTCAAAATAATTATATATATTTTTAATAATAACAATTTTTTATCCAGGTAATATAGCACAATATTTAGCCTCACATTTAATAAAACATTTCATAAAAACGTACAAAATCCGCGAACAAAGAATCAAACACACATTACTTTTTTACACAGCGGCGGCTATTATCTAACCTTTTGTCAATCATGAAAACATGAAACAAATAAGTCTACATCGAAGATACTACTCCATTATACTACTCACGACTCTCAGTAATGAATTGAAGTCATTTCTTATAAACTAAATATAAAGAGAGCCAGACAACATACCGGAGGGCGTCAGCACCATATTTATCGATGACAAGCTGCGGGTCCGGATAGTTCTTCTTTCGTTTGCTCATCTTCTGGCCATCTCTGAAGTACGGTCCAATATTTGGGGGAAGATGAGAGGAAACACAGGGTTACGGTACCGTAATTCAAAGACTCATCTAAATGAAACAATTAGCTCTTACTGGCCAAGAATTCTCGGGACTAATTTATTTAGTAAATAAGTCAACTATTTAAACAACCGCCAGTATAGCGCCTACACTTATGAAATGTATAAAATAAAATAAAAGGAGAATTAATATAATAAATTCATATGAATGCACAATTAAAGTTAAACTCCGACAAGATAACAAATATAGCTTTAAAATGGTGAAACATAAATTATAATTGAAATCTTGTAATGTATAAAAAAATATGCCTGGGACTGTAACAAAAATAATCAATCAATTTTCAAAGGCATATATGTATGGATGTGGATGCAGGTGCAGCTTTTCAGACTTGTACTGTATAGCATACAAATATTGTTTGTAGAATAAATAGGAAAAAGACAGAAAAGAAGGGGTAGGAGGAACCCCCCATAAAAACAAACAGCTGGTCAGGTGTGATGGTAACTCACGCGGCCAACACAGTGCCATTGACAATGAGGTTCTTGAAGGGCGGCTTGTCAAAGAGCGCGGTCGAGATGACCATCAGTGTGTAGAACCAGCCCCGGGTCTGATCGATCCCCTCGGCAATGAAGTCGGCGGGGAAGGAGCGGAGGAACACCTTCTGCCGCTCGAAGGGGTAGTGGATCTGGGCGTAGGGCATCGAGCCGCTCTCAAACCAGCAGTCGAACACCTCAGACACCCGCTTTAGGGGTGGATGGCCGGGCCGGCTGGAGGGTATTGTGATGTGATCCACACTGGGAGGGTGTGAGCGGAAGCAGGAGGTGAACATAATGGTTGGTTAACGCTGTACGTGTTGCAACTTATATATATTTCAGTAATTAAATCCGTTGACATAAGAGTAAAATCCAGGGTTCTCACGTCATTGGCTTAAAAAAACATAGGTTTTCTATGGGAAAAAATAACAATTCCATCATAGGAACTGATGTTATAGAAAAAACAGTACATATTATATGAATTTAAAATAGAAACATAAATTTAGCAAAAAAAATAATACGTATATCAAATCAAAATCTTTTTTTATCGATTATGAATTTTCCATAGTTTTTACATAGTTATATACAAGGTCAACACTTTCACCGCCAATATTATGATATAATGTAATATACTATTGAAAAAATTACAAGTAGTATGCGTAAACATATATCTAAAATTGTGTAAACAACCCACTTTTCTCGGTGAAGATCAGTTATCCGAACGCCCGAAAGCTGGTAGAGCTCTTCAATCGAGCCGATACAGACGACCTCCTCCATGTCTTCACTGACCCAGAGGGGGAGCGGGGTGCCCCAGAACCTATTACGTGACACCGCCCAATCACGTGCGTCCCGGAGCCAGTTGTGGAACCGCTTCTCTTTCACGAATTCAGGCACCCTGGAAGTGACAGAGTAGCGGTGGATTATTGACTAGCAGCCACCCTTATTTATTTTAAAAGTATTCATGTTTTGAGTTTTATTGACACCGATTTGCCACCATAAAAGACTAAGAAAAGAAAAGATTAAAAAAAACTTTGTATAAGCGTCTACAAAGACTAAAGAAACACTTAAAAAGTGGCCTATTAGGTACGTAATAGAAACAGAAAAAAGCTATTCTGAAACTAAAACTGAAACAAAATTAATATTACGTATCTAAAACGAAATATCGGCAAATACGCTCAAAACGATTCAAAAGAGACGTCAAACCAGATTAAATTCAGGAAAAACAATTCGGAATAAACAGTAACGTTTGTTTCATTTATTTAGGTTTTTCACAATGCTGAGTTCAATTTTAAGTAGTCTCTAAAAAAGTGACTTTTTAATGTCAAAAAGGCAGCCTTTATAAATGAAACGTCTATTTTCAATTATTTTTAAAGATCAATTCAGTTTTGTATATTTAAATTTTAAGTCTATCAATACAAAAATTGTTTAAATTAGTAAATTTGGAATTATAAACATTTTCAGGAAGTGATCTTTCTCCATAATCGAGCTCTCAAATAACATACTTGCAGTTGAATTGTGCAGCACAAAAATAGTACTAACATCTCAAAACCTATTTAAAAACAAAATGAATGATCTAGATTTCGTACTTTTTGTCATGGTTGAAGATGGAAACAGATATCATTATCGCGATGGTGTTGCTCGTCAAAAAAAAGATTAAATATAAATTCATGATCCGCCTTTTAAACAAGTACTGTGAGATGCACATAAAGGCGGTATTTACAAAATATTTATGAAACTTTCACATTATATATATTCACAGTTTGCAACACAAAACATTCCATTTAAAGAAACATTGAAGTTCCTCCACGTCGAACCCACCAATAGGTCTTGGCATTGTTTGCCAGAAGTTTGTCGACCATATTCTCCACCCGAATGAACCACGTTGGCACAGCCTTATAGATGAGCGGAGTGTCAGATCTGGAGCAAATTGAGAGAGAGAGAGAGTGTGTGATGGAGAGAGAGAGAGAGAGTGATGGAGGGAGAGAGAAACATATCTTAAAATAATTATTTTCCCGGAATTTTTCAGAAGTATTCTTGTATTAACAGCCCCTTTGTGGTTGAAAATTGGGACTCTGGGTATCGCTCCACCCTTGGTTGGGTCTCAAGGGCAAACACTTTTAAATATTAACAATCTTAAGTCGAAAACAGTTTAATAAAAAAAATTCTTATTCGAATTTTTAAATCTCGAACTTCACCCAATTTTTCAGAAGAAATCATAGTTTCCCTGACTGTTGGATTTTTATAATTTTCACGATTTTTCCTGGTTTCTTGGAAACCATGGGTAATGGGTAATTCTAACGGATGTATCTAAGCTAACAACTGTATCCCGTTAAATGGTTAAGAAGGTTAATAGAAATTAATTATTCTAGTTTCTATGTGTAAAACTCTCGAAAATTGTGACTTTCATTGCTTTTAGCTTATTTAAAAATAATATATTTTAGAGGCATGTTAATTTTTGAGGGTGCATAATTTCAAAAACTGAAAATACTTAACAGATATTATACATATCCAAGGCCAAAGATATATTCTTATAAAAGCTTGATATAGTAGTAATTATAGCTACCTGCCCTCGACCTTATTTTACTGTAATTATCTTCTCACCCATCCCCTTAGAAAAAACAACGCGAGGATGACCAACGTACTATATAGCCTATAAATGAATTACAATGGAAATAGCATAATAATAGATATAGGCTGAGCTAGGTATTCAGTATAATCGCTGATCAGGTGAATCAGCAAAAGGAATGTTCACATGTTGCAACATCTATTTATAGCATTTATCCGCTCATAAAATTATCAGCAAATATTTATTAGTCTATCGTGTTACTGCGTATCATGGGATTAGCTGATAACAAATAAATTGGTGTTACAGGCCCCCCCAGAATCTGTGCCGCGCGGCACAAACACCGACAACAGTTATAATACGATCAGCATAAATGGAGCATACCGCCAACAGAAAGGATAGTTGTGATTTATCGTCCCATGATGCACAAGTCTGTGCTCGAGTTTCAGGGTTTTGATGATGTGCTTGTCTGCCTCCTGTAAACCAACAAATTAAAAAAAGTTTTATATTTACAACATTTTCGCTGAAAGAAGATGAGAACAAATGATAATACAGTAAGATATGAAATAATGATATAGTATTTATTGACGAAATTTTTTACTTCATCAGGCTATTTCAAGCAGAAACAAGCAAATTAATTTTATCCAAGTGAATTATTCGATATCTATATCCCAATACTACTGATCCTTTCCTCAGTAGTATAATAGAGTCAGAGAATCACATACCTTAACATGCATTCCAGCAAAATGGCTGACAACAGGCATGAATTTGCCCATGGAGTCTACCGGACACACCATCTCGGAATCCTTGGTGATTATGCCGTTACTAAGGCACACTCGGTGATCGTCCTGGTAATAAGAATAATAAACAAAAACAAATCAAAATGACAAAACAAGGATTTCGATGCGTTTACAATAATAATTGCCATTTCCAATCGACAACATCGAAGTCGACTAATCCTATTTTATATTATCTGACATCAAATTTTGCTTTATTTTGCTGCCGCAGAGTTAATGTCAGCTCCAAAACTTAAGGTGCACAATTAGAAGTAGCAGTTGACAAGAATTCAAAGGTTGGCACGTATTCAACAAAATGATGATTTTGCCATTTGATATCATTTCATTGAATAGAAACTTGTGCATTACTTATATATACATCGTTTTTATAAACTTCATTATATTATTAATATTATAAAACTATTTTGAATTAAATTACAAGCATAAATTTTAATAAAATTAAATAAATAATAAATGTAACTAATTGCTCTAGCTGTTTTAAAAAAGTTGCAAACTATTTTTCTTAAATTTCAAAACATTCAAATCAATATAACTTTTACACAATTTAATCAATATTTAAAATTCAAAGTACTTATAACTTTTGGGTTTTACAGGGCCACTATTTTATGCTGTTTTGTTATTCTATTGAAATTTTAACGAAGAAAAGGTTTAGCGTTCCGTAGGATCAATTTTGAGTTTTTAACTATTGCAATGACTGTTCCAATTTAAAATAGAACTTCGACACGTGATAGTAATAATACTATTATTGAATCGTTGCCAGTAGAACGTCGTAATTAAAACAATATAACAGTATGTCAAATCGTTAAACAACAGTTAACAAATCAGTAAAACAAATGAATTATTGCTTCAACACAGCACCAATGGCACAAAACAAGGTTGCAAACTCCTTTATTTAGGAGACAGGCCCCTATTGAAGTGAATTTTATTATCGTACCAGGACAGACTGACCATATATAATTATATATACCAGGATGAACTTATTCCGCAGTAACCTTATAAACACCGATTGAGCCTGAATTATTGTGGATAACTTTGATACACAAAGACACAGCACTAAAGGCAAGGAGAAGATATTTGTGATTGCAATAGATTAGAAACACTCCGTTAATAATCATTGTTAATATACTACAGCTGTAGTGATGTTACCGCCACGTAAGATATTCAATTCATCTTCCGTTTGATGTCTTCGAAGCCATTAATCAAATCTGCTAATTTGCCTTTTGTTGCTGGTTTCAACAGTAAGAGTTTCTTGGTATCGTGTCAGTATTAAATCAGCTTAAACTTTAATCTTACTAATGCCAATAAGTTTAAATTATTTATTTATGCATACGAAATGTGATCCCATTTTAATTAAAGATTATTTTTGTTAACCATCAATATCGCAGTCACATAATTGAGTTTGAAAATGATAAATTAAAGTAAATAAAAAAAGTATAGTTACTACAAAATAAATAATATGAAAATTATTATTAAAAAAATTACTTTCTTTCGTTATTTTAGAACCAATTGCAAAAGGATAACAAATAATGAAATTTGAACTATTATAAGACACACAGAGTTGGTTGCCAATGTTTTTAAATTGCAGTTACATTTTAAATTACACTACTAATGGAAAGTAACTCCTTCTAGACGGCTTCCCCCACAACCAAAGACAATAATACCACGGGGGCATGCCTCCAGTAGATATATTGTGATCTGACTTATACTTGCATGTGCGAGTATGTATCTTCATCACCACAGACATCCAACCTTCATCGCTACCCAGGCCAATTAAATACTGATGTTACCCAAACTGTATTGGGTGCAAGATGAGTCCTTAAGAAATGGTTACGGAATATGTTAGGTACACAAAAATCAGCGCTGCTATTGCGTCATAATATGATATAGATGACGCGGCGCGTAACTCCTAACAATGCAAACAGCACTCGACATGCCTCATGCACTCGTCGACATTCTGTACCCAACATAATTGTACTTGGTGCAAAATTAATAACGTACACAGTACGATATCCGCATTCCTCACGGTGGACGAATGATTTCAAGTAAAGTTATAACACACAAAGTGAAAGAGAGAGTGGAGTGTCAGCAAAGGAGATCGCTCAGGATTTAGGGGTTGAAAAAACCCAACGACATTGCAATAATACCTTAAAATATTGACTTTATTGTTTGTTCACATATATTCTTTCATTAGGGGGAGGGGGTTGGGGGAAAAATACTGTGTATCGCTGTAGCGGTTTTCCACTTGACGTATTCTTTAGTGCTCTTTCGTTTTAATTATTCTTCTGCATTTTCAAATTTGACAGGCTGTCTTTTAAATCCATAGGTTTGACTTGCCAGCTTATCACTCCAGGCCTGTTTTACATAAAGAGTACAAGAACAAGCTATGTTTGGATTGTAAATATTATTTAATAATTGTGGTATTACTAAAAAATGTTTCTCATTTGCCAGTCGCTTTGATAACTTACAACAATATCAATAATCATATTATTATGATTTAACTACCGATATATTCCTTCTTTTAATAATAACTGACGTAGTTTTGTAAACAACAGTATACACAGTAAACTAATATATATAGTCTCAAAAAGGTAGACGACAAGTTTATAAAAATGACGAATTTCAGTTTTTACCTCTCCAAAGTAGGGCGCCTGGTGTACGACCCCGGTTCCGTTTTCGGATGTGACGTAACCATCACAGAGAACACGAAATGCTCCTCGCTTCTTTTTTAACTGGAACAAAAAGGGTGGGGCGGAGGGGGTATGGCAAGTCTGAATAAGAAGCTGTAACGAGGATAAATTAAATCTACGATAGTATACAAGCATACATGTGGAAATCTTAATTTCGCATTAGCAATTCGACTTTAATAACTAAATATGCCTTAAAATAAAAGAATAAATAAATAAAGTTTGAAGTTAAAACACTTACAACTCACAAATAATGTAATGTAGGCCTTCTATTTTAGGCAAATGTAATTGCACTGTAGGATACATAATATAAAAAAAGACTTTATTTGGATTTTTAGCGTATCTTCCCACCTCTACTAACGGAATTATATAATATATTGATTATTTAAGGAGGGCGCTGGCCTGCGGTTCGAGCCTCGCTATGTACTCTTGGTTGTAGTGAACAGTTAGGTCAGGGCTGTCGTATTAACATTAAGCAGTTGCTCCCATATTAAGTAAGCAATACATTATAAGCTTCTGAAAGCAGGACGTGGTAAGACACACTAAAATCCCAATAAAGACTACCTTTATACTATATACAATTAACTAATGGATTAACTTGATTTGGCAGATTATTATGAGGTAGAACAGCTATATACAATAGTAGTCCTGGCCTAGTATTCAACGTAGGTGTACTATTGTACTATGTATTCAACGTAAGTGTACTAATAATATATTATATAATTGTTAACAATAGAAGATAAACAATAACATTTAAGTTTTATTTGACAGGATTTCAAATCAATAAGTTGGTCAGGTTACAAAACTAAGGTGTAAATATCATCGTTAAACATTCAGCGCAATAGTACGCACGGAACGAGTCAACACCTAACACAGACATTATATGATAAGCCCGAGTACAGAAGAATAGACGCAATAAAGGTGTACCAAAACTAACAAGTTTGTCTCCACAAAGCGTAGACACTGCATCACTGCCAAGTAACCGAAACTACGCACGAACTACAAATATAATGAAAATGAAAAAAGTGTCAAGTAACATACATCTTCAAAATATGGAAATAGCGGTTTGTATGTCTTGCCGTTGAGATCTTTACCCTTCATTCTGAAAATTGTAGCAGATACAAAAAGTTGTTTTAAAACAATAATTAATAGATGGGCCTCATTAAACTCAAAATGACTGTAAAATTCTAAACCCATTTGTAAAGTATCCCTTTATTTTACACAGGAAAAATATTGTCAACAATAAGAGCTTTTCACAGTCAATACATGGGATAAAAAAACATGGGACAAAAAAAGTTATGGCGTTTTTGATATTTTACCTATTAAAGAATAGAAAAAAATTCTATGGTTATGACTCAATTTTAGTAAAATTGCACTTTTTTTAAGAAACAGAACATTTTAATTATATTGTTAGCAAAATTAGATGCTTAGATCATAACATGTACTTACCAGATAGATTTGAATATTAGTTCCTACTCCTATTTATAATAACTACAAAATTGGCTAAATAGTAAATTAACTATTATTCAAATGTTTTTGGAAATCATTTTTTAAATATTTCATCAAAATGATATGTAACATTATATCAAAAATATGAAAAATATGAGTAAAATATTTAATTTTCTTAAAAATGTGCATTTTCACTAAATTATCTTTAATATGTAAAATAACAAAAAAGCCATTACTGTTTTTGCTAAAAACGGATTTTTGATATTTTATTCCGGTCCATGCACTGATGTTTCATGCAAATATTCAGCTTTACACTAGTTTTCACAGATCCCCAATCATGTTCTTTTGGGCCAATTTGGCAAGAATAATTGGGGACAGACCGCATCATAAATAAAACACGTGTCAAAAAACTAAACAATGGTGCGGGACTTTGGACCCTCAGCTAACTAACAGTACGGCAAACAAAGAATATGAGAACAAAACACCTACTCCTGCAGAATGGTGTAATCTTCCTCCTTTTTGAAGAGTGATATAAGTCTAGACTTCATTAGAATGTAAATATTCGACGTTTGGTTATCTGAAATATAAAATGAGATTTTAATAAAAAGGTAACAAATACATACCTCTTCAAAACACATTATAAATAATTTGTGCAATTAGTATTTAGCCATTTTTCTCGAGTCAAATTGGGATTGTAACTTATTAAATGTATAGATTATACTTCTAATTAATGAAATACAAATATGTTTAACAATATTAATTAACTAAATAAATTTAATTGGTTGTTAATTTATTTCCAACGTTTTGTATAAATATAACTTTCTTAAACTATCGCTAATATCAGTGACTAGTAGACTGATCTTGTGAAAGATATCAGAATTAACTATTAAAAGATGTAGGTATAACTTAATATACCTACATCTTTTAATAGTTAATTCTGATATCTTATATATATCCATCATTTGTCAAATAAAAAGCTTTTAAGGACTGTGAACCAGGAAAAAAACGTACAATATAATATTGCTAATTAACTATTGGCTCAGTAGGGCCGAGGGGGGATTCAGTGTTAACCATTCATCTACTATTTTCAATTTGTTCATAAAACTGACATCAAACAACATTGCTTGATTGCCGCTGCAGTCACCAACCTTTGACCTTGACATAGTCCATCTCCGGGTTGACGCAGAGAGCCAGGTTGCTAGGCAACGTCCAGGGTGTCGTCGTCCAGGCAACCATCATCACACAGGGGTCCTCGTCCAATGGGAAGCTGATAAACACTGCAATGATATGAGGGGGAAATTACACACGTTTCTGGGACTTTTCTAGGACATTATATTATATAAAATTAAATGACATAAATTGTTATAGCGATTTTATATAATAAAAAGGATTTATGCAAGTTTAACGTTAAAATCTAGTAGTTGAATGTGGAAACGACTATTCCTCAAATGTTAAGACTTTTTAATTCATCATTTTAACAGAATTAATCTAAAAATTTAATTCCACGCAATCCTTAAAATCATGCGAACTTTGCTAAGAAGACTAAATTTGATGCCCCCTAAATTCAAAAGACTGTGAAATCAAATCTTTAATTATTGCTTCTTGATATCGATACCGTTTCTTTTAATTCTTATTCGTGTACTAATAAAAGGATATAGAATGTAAGAAAAGATACAATAATTATAAACAATTTATAGAAAATTTATTTTACAGAGAAAAAAAGAAGAAAGGATTATTTTTAATGTTCAATATTTCAAATTTACATATTTTGATAATTACGTTATATAACTATGGCAACCAAACTGTAAAAGAGAGACTCAGACGAGGGCAACAACTAGAGCAAATGGACAACAACGTCATCCAAAAATAATCAGACAAACAGGCAGCTGATGATGGAAAACACACTTCACAGAACAGGAACGAGTTATCCTAATTCTGAATTAAGGCTTGAACAAAATGTATTCTTGAGTGAAAAACTCCACTATTACTCACTAACATATTTCCAATTAGGTCAAAGAGCGAACAATGATAATATTATAAATGTAGTAGAAGCACATACTATAATTAGAAAACTTAGATTTTAATTAAAGAATAGATAGACGACCAATGATTATGAACGTGTGTCAAATAATGATACACTTAATCTAAACAACAAATTTTCTAAAATGACCTCTCAAAAAATAGAATTATTTAAAATTAAGAAACGCAACATCAAAATTGTTTGAATTTCTTCAAAATGAGCACAATATCAACAAAATTGTCTGAATATCTTCAAAATTAGCACAATATCATCAACATTGTCTGAATATCTTCAAAATTAACACAATATCATCAAAATTGTCTGAATTTCTTCAAAATTAGCACTATATTATCTAAATATTATTGTCTGAATTTCTTCAAAATGAGCACAATATCAACAAAATTGTCTGAATATCTTCAAAATTAACACAATATCATCAAAATTGTCTGAATTTCTTCAAAATTAGCACTATATTATC
>JAUZND010002618.1:0-12753 GCA_034780555.1 Coelogynopora nodosa
ATCGTGCCTCACCAGATGACGTATCTATATATAATCAATACATAAGATAAGCTCTCCCATTGATTGGTATTGATCGTAACTCACCAGCTGACGTATCCGGCCGCACAATCGCCGCCACAGCACCTCATTCTCCTGATCTAGCGGACAGTCTGCCGAGTTGAGGGAGAGTGTAGAGGCGGAGACGAGGGGCAGAGGGTCCCCCAGTTGGGAGAAGAAGGGGAGCAACAGGCCCTGGTGGCGGGAGAGACGTAACATGTAGTCCACACAGAGGAGCACATCCAGCCCAGCCTTGTCCGGTGGGTCCAGGGCAGACAGCTGTGCGGAGGGAGGGGGGAACCAACAAAAAAATAATAACGAATAATTCCAAATTGCACCTTCACTGTAAAAATTCAAATACAAAACAATTCGTGTAGTGTAAAGATAATTATTAAGATAAACGTTATTTTCATAAAAACGGCTTTCAGAGCTTTTAAACCTAATTTTCTTTAAAACCAAAGACTAAAGACCAACATTAAAATTATTCAAATTGTAACTAGAACTTCCTTTTACGGGTTAAAAGGTCTTAAAACTGGAAATGTTTTCAGGAAAGTAGAGATTGTAGCCCTACTGAAGGCCTCGAAGAAAATGGTTATTTACGGCGTATATGTTTAACAGAATTCCTAAGATATTGAAATATTGATAGCTGTTGTAAAAAACGTGTTGTCTATATTAAACTCTTGAAACATCGTTTTAACTAAACTCATATTTCGTTTAAATTTAATAAAAAAGCTCGCTTGCGTTAGTCTATACTGAAAAATATTGATCTTTCAAATGACATTTTTATAGCATTTCTGTCTGAGATAATTTAGTCTGATTTCTGTCTGAGATTAACCTCTCTCATCCGAGAGTATCAACAGCGAAAACAGTCACAATTACAACAGAACATACCAGAGCATTGAGCAGAGTAGAAATCTTCTCGGGGCTGGTATCGTGACAGGCATACTGCTCCAACACATGATTGACAGTCACTCCCTCGACCATCTGCATCAGATTCGTGCTGCCCACATCCCCTCCCCCTCCCCCTGCGTCCTCCATCAACGAAGCCAGACGGGCCATGCATTGCGAGGCCCTGAAGTGGCAGTGGAGGATCGAATACATACATTTTCTAGTGAACAACATCATTTCAAATAGGAACTTTAGTTTTAATATAATTAGGTAGAATGATACAACTCGAAAACATGAATCGGCACTGCAGAAAACCGGAATTGTGTGAATAAATCAGATAAACTTAAAATATGATAATAAACAATATTATCGACGCAACGTCAATTCAATGCAAACGTTATTCGAACAACTGCTTTATTGATGTATGTAAGTATTGTATTACTTACTGAATTAATCAGTAGTATGCGTAATTGCAGTGAATTTATTAGATAAAATCTATGTTAGTACAAATTAACTAAATATTTTAAAAGTTTAAACGCTTAAAAATGCACAAACATTATTGCATGTGCGATATATAATTAGAATTTAAAATCATACTCGAAATACTTTTAAACTAAATATTATAATTCACTCAACGCCGCCCGTAATCTAGAATTTCTAAAATATTTGAGTAGTATAGGAAGAGTCGATTCGACCACACTTATAAATAGATTTATGAGTCATGGCTATAAATAGATTATGACTCATGACCCCTCCGACAAATTTTTTTTCTTCCAGCCAATCAGAATCGAGTATTGGTTTTTTTTTGGTTAATATGGTTTTCTATTGGCCGATTTAAGCAAGGTCCTGGTCGTTTCAGATTAATTCAAGGTCACAGAGTTCGATTTTGCTAATTATAAATTGATCAGGGCACCCTATTGGTAGTAATCGATCATTCAAGTACAATTATTGATTTTTCCCAATACGATGCATTGTGCCCATTCGAGCAAATAGGGTAGAGAGAATTGATGTTTGGATTATTTATAAAATGTATAAATTATTCTCGATATTCGACATCTTTGCCCACAAAGAAATGTTTAAATAAATATGGGAGAATATGATGTCATCGTTGTGATGCAATAGTATGATAGAAACTTACTCTTGTAAGATAGATTCGCGGTCATTGATGAGATAATTCAGGTAATCAACACGGATAGTTTCAGGAATTTCCATTGTGATGTTGTTATTACTGAAAAGTAAAGAATGGATACACTGTGAAAAAGGTGGGGCAGTATTCTTCGTTTATTAAAAATTCAGCCTCTGAAAATTGTCAAATCCAGTGTGGAAAATGAAGACGTAAAGTTATCTCGAATGTCTCCGTTAATAAAATTTAGCCATTAATCATCTTGATTTTATTGATTAGAATGTAAACCTCTTGCATTTACAGTTATGCATTTAACAATTTTATTTAAATCACATTTAATTATTTAAATGTTGTCAAACTAAAATGAGCCTGCATTAATCGAAATATTTTATAAAATTAATGTTTTATTCAGAAAAAATCCTGTGAAACAGGCGTCCATATCTCTTTTATTATTTTGATCAAGGCATCTATCAAAATAATTTCCGTATTCCACAGACCAGTTTTTAGACAGTGAACCAAATATTGAAGACTCAACCGATTTCTTATTAATAAATAATGTAAACAAAACGCACAAAAATTAAAAACTTTAAATTTAACAACATCAATTTTGAAAATCTCAAAAAATTGACCAAAAAGCATTAAAGTTAAACAAAGGTTGGATTAATTGATTGGCTGATTTTGGGTCAGCTGACTTGATCGTAAATTAAGTTCTAATCCTTCGTACATGGACATACTTTTTAGGGTTTGTTACGTGGATGAGGGGGGTTACCCCTATGGAAAATCAAGCTTCCTATCATCCGATTAAACTGAAATTTGGTAGACAGAATGCTCCTAAAGACTTGACGAGCGATTTTTATTTTCAAAATAAGTAATCAATTGGTATATTTTTTATGACCTGATTACGTCATAAACTTCCGTTGGGAAAATTTGAATTGACCAATTGACTTGATTCTTTTTTGCCTCTGATTTCAGATCAAAGGATCTATATTTGTTGATATATTGTTATAATTATACTACTTATATAAATAAGCTATAAGTAGTATAAATGCTATTTAAAATGCTGGTTATTTTAATAAATAATTTTATTATTCAGGTTAAATGGATATAATTTACGATAAACTTTTTTAATTTTGCAAGTTTTAGCTTCTAATGTCATCGGCAAGTAAGAAAACCAAGGGGGGTGGGGGTAAAATATATCATAAAAATAGATGAATAATAGCAAAAAAATTATGGATTGTAAAAATATTAAAATTTATAATGTTATATTTAGATTTTAGTTAGTATTTTAGGAACTGAGTAAAAAAATCAGAGTCATACGTTATATAGTCCAATCAAAAACTTAATTTATTAAAAAAAAAAAAACTGGCATACCCCCACCCCCTTCCACGTACGAAGGGTTAATAGTGAATGTAAACAAAATATTCTGGTATATCTAAAAGAACATATATACCTAGTTATCTAAATTAAACCAAAATACGCGAGGCAAAGAACAATAAGATGGAGACAACAAAAGAGAAAAACATGATCCTTCAATGTTTATTTAATTAATGACAAATAAAAATTAATATAAAACTAAAATATACATTTCACAATAAACTTACAAATATAATCAATATGCCTATAATCCATAAAGGCAACATTTCTGTGTAAAAAAATAAAGATCAATACAACCACCCGCATGATTTTAAGATATTATATTATAAATGCAATGACATAGTGAGCTTACAATATACCAACGGAGAAAGACAATAAATAAAGCATCAGCTGGAAAAGTAAATTCGTACAAAAACTAGGGCAACTCCTTCATCTAAGAGTTATATATCAGATACGAAACTAAGTAACCTAGAGCCACTTCACTTGGCCCTCTTAGCCTTCGTCTTCGATGACGACTTCTGCGGTTTACTATACTTCTCGGCAAGTTGGTCCAGAAAGTTGCCCGCCGAACGTGCCCTGTCCTGCTGCCTCGCTGCAATCTGCTTCGACAGACTGTCCAGGGAAGAATCCCCATCCTTGTCCTTCTCTCGAAACCTTTGGGTCTCCTGCGCAGCAGCAGCCGCCGCGAACTCACGGCCCTCCTTGCGCCAGGCGGCTGCCCGCTTCAGGCGCTTCTTGGTCGGTTCGTGGGTGAAGGCGCGGAAGGCGGGAACCTCCTCGCGGGCGATCATGTCGGTGAGGATGGCCCGGAAGCGGTCCTCATCCGCGTGGGTTGAGAGGAGGGTGGCCTCGAGGATCCGGTCCATGTCGCCCTCGTGTTTGAGATAGATGGTCTTCAGGTCGCTGGTCTCTGCCACACTGCCTGGGGCGGTTTATACTCGATTGTTAACTTCACTAGGAGGAATCGATTCTTAACTGATTCGATAATAATCTATGGCTTACTGGATATATCTGGATCGATAATAATCTATGGCTTACTGGATATATCTGGATCGATAATAATAATCTGTGACATACTGGATATATTGGGATCGATAATAATCTGTGACTTACTGGATCGATAATAATCTGTGACTTACTGGATATATCGGGATCGATAATAATCTGTGACTTACTGGATCAATAATAATCTGTGACTTACTGGATATATCGGGATCAATAATAATCTGTGACTTACTGGATATATCGGGATCGATAATAATCTGTGACTTACTGGATATATCGGGATCAATAATAATCTGTGACTTACTGGATCGATAATAATCTGTGACTTACTGGATATATTGGGATCGATAATAATCTGTGACTTACTGGATATATCGGGATCGATAATAATCTAGCATTATAGACAAAGATCGTATGGTCCACCATCTCTTGAGGAAGACATCAAAGTGGCCATCTTGGCCATCAGAGATATTTATCATCTGAAAGAGTGAATAATTTCAGAATGCGCAAATGTCAATGAGAATGCTGAAATGCTTGCAAATGTTCGTGGAAGCTTTTCAAAACGTTTTCAACTGGGTATTCAATAAGAAGGCGGTCATGTTGAACACATGATGTAGTTAATGTATGTATGTTAAATATTATTTAGTTATGTAAGTGCATTGTGTATAAATATTCATAACTAGTTTGTCTTATGCTGCATGACTCTGTCTACACCCTGTACATGGCCCTAAAAAGATCCCCGTATAAAAATATTATTTACGCATATCTATTTACTATGAAAAAGTTTGTTACATATACAAATCATAGGTTTTAATATCTTTCAAGCTCAGCTACACATTTTTTTGTCTTAAACGACATTGTGCTGCATAATGCAGTGCTAGTACAATACTAAAATGCCAATTTTGAAATATTATTATATGCTGATTAACACATTCACTAAAAATTATCAAATTCGGCTTCACTATATTCAATAAGACAGTGATAATAATTGAAATTAATTATCAAAAATTACTCAGCCGTGAAATTGTATGCTACTAATAATAACAATAGTAATAAGTTAATCTGAAGATAAATCGCTTTCTAATACAACTCTTCCAAGTGAAAAGTGTCATGTTAAGTAAAGATTATATGAAATAATGTCATGAATTTGGGCTGAATAGAGAATCAATTCAGCCTAACTCACTGATCAAACTTACACACCATCATGTATTATACGTGGCTAAATATTTTCTATCAAGCTATCCAAAATATGACAATGATAATAATCAACAACATATGACTTGTATTTAATATAATAAAACTGTTTTTAAAATTTTGTGTGACTTTTTTAACACCCTGCACAATAATATTGCAGCATAACACAAAACCATGCCACCCACCCACGGCCTTATGTTTACCTTTATATGTTTTCTCGAAGTCATTGATCATGTCGACTGTGATTGGTGGAAACATAAGCCTCCAATAAGCATCCCAATTGGAGCATTCTGATGGCAGGTCAATATCGTCACCATCGATCTCCCCTGAAAACCAAATGTTGTCAAGCAAAGAAAATACAAAGATAATTTCAAAGATAATTTTTAAAAAATAGAATAAACTACTTTAAAGAAGCAAAAACAGAAACCCACCAGATTCATCATAAACTGCTCGTTTGTCACAATCACTTAGAACCGAATAAATCTTTGAAAGAAGTTGAAATTTTTTTGTTGCATCCGTTTTAGAATCAGTGGTATTTCTGTCAGGGTGAATCTGCAGTGATTTAGTATAATATGCCTTTTTTACTGAAAACAATAAAACAAAACAAGACTGATAATGGGCTGTAGCAAGAGTACAATATACACTGGAAAATATATAACAATAATGTTGATGGACATTTTAACTTAACACCATTAATTCCACCACATCTTGTGGTCACTTCAATGTATTTGAAACTAACACATTATTTTAGCTACTGGCAATATATCAGCCATTATCTGAAGTAAAATACAACCACTAGGAAGAGTCAGAATCTTGCAAAAGGTTGTGCATGTAAAGTTATACAGAAAATGTGTCTTCTATAAAGCAGCATTTTACTAATATAACAATATTAAAATAGTGCATGCTACTCGTTTATAAATATCTATCACCCTCTATTTTTCATATCACTGTCACCTACCTATTCATGCAACCAGAATAGTATTAATAAAAGTGAAATACTATACTCAAAATATGGTCAGCATTACAACAGATCTATATTTAGATTAATAAGTATGTACAGATCAACAACTACATAACAAGACATAGTTCCAGGATGTCTACGTTTTCTCAACAAAAATATTTGAGTATACAAAAGAAAAAATTCGAGTATATGTAAAAAAAATTATTATATTGTTTTGGGATATGTATTTAGTTTTTTTGTGGTTACCAATGTAATTTAATATGCTGATTTCAAATCCGTTGATGCCACTCTCTACCTTAGTAATGTTTATAAATATCTGCGATTGATGGCATCACCACATGTATGATATCAAAATCAAAAACTTTATTACAGCAGATTTATTAAAAAACTTCAAAGGTTTTCCATATATAAATTGATGTGCTGAATTAAAATCTGTCGAAGGTTTACTGACTAGTTAGCATTTTTGATTATTCACAATGATGATATTATCAACTACTTCTATTAGTAATTATAAATTAAAAAAATGGTTTGTTGTTACAAAATTTGATGTTCTTACCCAAAAGCACAAGGATCAATGGATGGTGGAGATGAAAATTTTGAAGAATTCCATAACATTACAATGAATATTCCACAGATATAGAATGTATGGATGTTTAATGGCTGTGACTTCTGATTGCACTTTCACCCATTGTACTTATATCAATAGTATTTTTACAAAGAGTATATAAAGCATTCAATTCATATTACAATTTTTATCTCTGACCCAATGTTTGCATTCATTGTGTGTTAACCAAATGGTGTTAAAAACACATCTTGCAGAAGTTAAATTACCATGAAACATGGTGTGCTTTGTGTATGTTTCTACTGTATATGCAACATTGAAGCTACTGAGTGTATCTAAATAATGGTATACATGTAGAATTACTAATTAAATGAACCCTCGACAATTTAAAAAATGAATATATTGGTCTCAAATACCCAACTTTTCCACCAAAACGACTTTTTCCCAAATTCCCGACTCTGTATGAACTTGCAAATCACATAGAAAATCGTTGAAGATATTCATATATTTTCTGTAATAAAGTGTTTTATAAATTTTTATTATTTACAAAATTAATAAAATCATAAAACATATACAGAAACATGCTACCAAGAAAGAGAGTGGCCTCCAACAGATTTAAAATCAGTGCATCCAATTAGATAGGAATCCACCAAAAAACTATATATCCAAAGGTTCACCCTCCTATCACTCCTAATGTTTCAATGTTGATTCAATATAGTTATAGATGATAAGGATACAACTTTTTTCTTGACTTGTTTGGCTGCAGAATTCTTTTGCTATCCATACTAATAGATATAATCTTTCAAAGACCCAGATATTATAATAACTCACAAAATACTTTCAGTAGATTTGCTCCCCTCTGATGTTCTAAAAAAACAGAATTGAAATAGTGTATGACAGTTTTATGTATTTTGGCATATCAGAATCTTATAAAGAGGTTTACCTGATATTTCTGGGAAATCTTGTTAAGAGATTCTTAAAACATTACTGCCTACTCATCAGTCTTATTCAAACTGTTTACTTCTTTCTCAATAAAGTGAGAAACATCAAAACAAAGCATATAACCATACTTATTCTGAGTATTAAAAAATGATTGTATACAAAAAAACGCATATACAGGAATTAAATTGAGTATATTCAAGCATGAACTGTAGTTCTTCATATATAGTCAGAGATTCTGCATTTTTTCTTTAACAAATTCCATGAATTTTCCATGAATTGAAACAAACAAGACTACTAGCACTGGTAGCACAGAGTAAATGTTGCAAAATTGAAAAGATGAATTTACTATACTTTTTTCCAGATCAGCACAATACTTTTGTTTGGATGTTGCACTTTTGGATTTGGTAATAGCACTAAAGTCTCTTTTACATCTTCAGTGAGAAGAGCACTCTTGTCATGCTTGTCTTCAACTGTTTTTGTGGCTGCCATGTTTTCCAAATGAAGTCTATAACATTTCTTAGCCATTGCCGAATGTCAGCTATCTAACATCACTGCATAAAAATCTGAACTTTTCCAGGCATGTACAAAAATTATCAACTTTCCATGTTACTATAATCTAAACTATATATGAACCATTTTGGCATGGAAGATAATTTTTGTTGTTATTAATGCTTATTGATTTGATCAATCAGAGAAGATTACCTATATATTATGGTTATACTTTCTGGTTATAATTGCTGATAACCATTTTTAGGTTTTTGAAATTATGCCCCCTCAAAAAATTAACATGCCTCTAAAATATATTATTTTTTAATGATATAAAAGCAATGAAAGAATTACATTTTGGGAATTTTATGCAAAGAAAAAAATAATCAATTGATTTCTTTTAACCTTCTTAACTGTTTAATGGGATACAGTCATCTTGCTGACACTGTGAGCATTATTAACTAAATGAAGGAATCTTTTGTCTGTCAGAAATCTAAGACAAAGTAGAATTTGCTGTTGTGCTTGTGTGACCGTCAGAGACATGTTATGTAAATAATGCTGTGTTTTGTGGCTTAAACTCTGTTATTGTACTTCCTCCAAACATGTAATTAATTCATCCGGAAAGCAAAACCTTTCCTTAAGCTTTATATCATTCTCAAAATTAGTGTGATCTTCATATACTTGATCATCAAATTGATTTTTTTCTCTCTTTAATCCCATATATTATGGTATTGACACAGCTAGAATTTGTGACCAAATAAATCTATTAGTAAATATTTTCTTGTTACCATCTTTATGAGTTCACATCTCTGCAATGTTAAGATAGATTTCATTGGTTTACATGACAAAACTATCTGAGCATTTTAAATAGGAAATCATGAAATATTAAGACCAATATTTTTTTCCGCAGATGAACTTAATTGCACATAAATTTTATCCACTAATAAATGTATGAGGGCTTCATGTTACTGATTATTTTAAGAACAAATAAATACCTGCAGAAAATGGTTTCATGTTACAGGCCATTCTCATAGCCATGCAGGATTTAAAAATTGGTGCCTGCACCCCCAATCTTCAGAACCTTTTTACACACCTGATATTATCTAAAGTATAATACAGAATAATATTTTAGACTGAGTATATTAATGCAGTCACCATATTTATATCTTCCTGTGTTAAAGGTATGGTCACCTTTTTCATATATTTAAATTTTGACTGTTTCTTTATGATCTACTGACACTGTCACTGACTACTGTCTCATATAATAATATATACATAACATAATTTAAAAAGTATAAAATTTATGTAATGATATTTTTTTAAATTAATGTATAGGTATTTTGTTTGTTAATACTTATTTTACATAATTATTAACATAGTTAAAAATTAAAAATAAATTTAAATGTAATAAAGGCCTGTAATAAAATATAGACTATAGTATTAAAATTAATTACAGTAACTTTACGTTTCATTTATCACTAAAATATCCAATCATCTAAAAAAGGAATAATATCTGCGTACATTCTTTGGGTTCACATGTTTTTGAAACATTCAAAACGTCATATAAGTTATTAGATTTAAAAAACTTCTTGCATTCTTCAAAAAATTTAGAAGCCATTTTTTATTTTAAACTTTCCCAATAAACAATTGTTATTTAATATAGATTAGTTAAACAACTTAAAAAATGCAAAAAAAATTAACGCGAAATTAAAAAAAGGAAAATTCACACATAATTACTTCGTTTTTATTAATTATAAATATTTACTGGAGTCAAATTTTTTTCGTGTAATTTATTAAAGTAAAAGCGATTTCAAAAGTTGCAAGATGATAATTGCATGTCATATATGATAGTCATAATATGACTGATTGACACATTACTTTCATGATTATATTGTTTGCTATAGCCAACAGCCCGTATTTAGGAGGGTTTCCACGCCTACTGGAAACTCTTTCTAGAAAAATCTGCTGTCCCACTAAAAATTAAAAAAACTTTATATAAAGTGATTGGATGTATTTTTTATGGAAAAGTCAATTTCAAAATACATTTTTAAAGTAAAAATGTAGTTTACAGTGAGAACAATATTTGTTTTACTATGCGCAGAACACTTAGTAAATACAATTAAATATAATTAGATTGTTTCAAAGTTGTGTTGATGATAAACAGAAGAGATAATAATTTAACTTGTAAAAAGTTTAATAAAGATATTAACATAGAACATATCCTAGCATACTGCAAACATCTCGAAAAAAATTTAAAAAAGAAATAATCTACAAACAAATGAGAGAAATGTTGAAAAAACAATAATACAAATTTTTCAACTGAAAAAAGAAAATAGCAACACGACTAAATATTTTATTAAAATATATAAAGAAACTGGAATAATTTATAAGACGGAAGAGATGTCGGTATATGGAAGGATGATTACCTTATAAAACTTTTCCAGTTTCAGATACTCCTTGTAAGATTGCATGTAGTTATCTGAGGTTGTGATTGTATCGGCCTTTCTGGTCAGTAAGGCAGCTCTGAGGAGGCTCTGAGGCCTGGTTTGTGTTTCTTATGCTTTATCTTTCCTAGCTTTTCCCTTTCTCTATATATGTCGCGTGCCGTCTCAAAGGCTATACGCTTCACATTGTATTGTATTGTATCATGTATATATATATATATATATTATTTAAAGTTGTAACCTATTATTTAGTGAATAAAATACTATACCTGGCTAATGTAACTTTTAGGTAGAGCTTCTGTAATATTACCTCTATACAAAATGATTTCCTATTTATGGATAAACATATTCAATTTATATTAAAGTGACAATTAATAAATGATAATTTATATTTTGTTTTTTCAAAATGTAATATTATTGTTTTTAATTATATTTTTTATAATAATATGTAAATAATGTAATATATAGAATAATTTTATTTATTCTATCTATTATACCAACATTACACAATACAATTATAGAATACCATATGCAAACAACCTTTGAAAATGTTGTGATCTATTTCATATCTGTTTTTACGCATGTAATATAACTAAATTATTGTATTTACCTATATATATACAATATAGTAAAAGAAAACAAGAATATGCATACATACCATGTCTAAATTTAAAGATTCAATAATAATTATATGCAACATATAACGCCCTACATAAAACCGCCCCTACTTAACCCGGCTAAATAAAATATTAAATATTGTGTCAAATATTGTCGTGACTGAAACTTCTTATACACAACAAATTAATATACGTTTATAATCGAGTGCATCAACAGGGGGGGCTACTGTTAATTAGGGAGCCTAAATCTTTCAATCCTTTACTAGTCAATGAATACCTATGTTATAATTTAGTTATAACGAAAATTGCGCATTATTTTGAAAAACTTAACAATTTTGTTGCAACAAAATTAAATTTAAAAACAAATCATAATTAATTATAAATGCAATTCAATTTACATATTTTTTATAAATTCGCCATAAAACGCTAATTGACAAAATAATTTGCAATTTTTAAAATAATTTTTGTGTTATAGAGTATATTGTTCAATATATAGCATATATGAGTAGTAGGAGATATGTCGACTCTGGACCATTTCCCCCTGAGTTTATAGAGTATAGAGTATGAGTTTATAGAGTATGAGTTTATAGAGTATACAGTTTGGATAATAATACACTTTTTTAAAAATTGATAAAATGTATTTTGTTTAGAACTCAGTATATTCATATTAATAACTCCATTTGCAACAAAATGCTTATATTTTACATGTTCGAATTAACATCTGAGTGCCATATAAAATTACTATGTACAGTTTTTCACTAATTGAATTGCTTCAACAGAACATATTCCATTAAAAAATATTATATTAAACTTATTGAAGAAATAAATTTTTTTCTTGAATCATAAACAAATTATAATTTCAATTTTTTAAATAAAATTATGAACAATAAAATGTTCTAATCTTCATTAATATAATTATGTACCTTATATAAAATTTATGTAAACAACCATACATACATTTGATTGATATAAGAAATAAAGTTGTTAATAGCAGTATAAGAAGAGTGGATTCGGCCGCAGTTATAAATAGATTTGTGAGTCATGGCTAAAACTATATCATAACTCATGTCAAAAAATAGATCATGACTCATGTCTAAAAATAGATCATTACTCATACACCC
>JAUZND010002619.1:0-12750 GCA_034780555.1 Coelogynopora nodosa
TACGCCACCACCCCCCCCCCCCCCCCCCCCATTATTAATTTGGTTACTATGCAGAGGTCCCGTAGCGTGTTCTGGAAATAAAAATTGAATATAATTTTATAAACCTTAACTGAATCACGACATTGAACACGATGGTTACAAACTATAAGCTTCCGTCACAAACTTCTGTAATGTTAAAGTCCAGCTGCATTTTATTTATTTTTATTTTTACAGTTTTTCATTTAGGACTCTCGCTAATTTATTTTTTTCCTCTTCTGCCTTCTGTTGCGTATAATGTATATTAAGTGACAAGTGTCTGTAAACATTGTTCGACTAACATAACTACTTTTTTCTATCAACATACCATTCAAACATGGGTTTTATAAAATATTCCAAAACATTAATTTGAATAAAAAGCATACTATGTGACCGTCTTGGTACATTTATAGATATCGTAGTAGAATTCTGGAAATTTATGAAGTCGTTATTTGATAATTTGATTCGTAAGATATGAAACTACATTTTGCAAAAACAAATTTAGAAAATCAATCAAACATACAAGTTTATTTTTACACAGTTACATTTCTTAGTCAAAATGTGCTAGGTATTTTGGATCAGATTATATATGCGTAATACATTATAAGACATTAAAAATTAGATTTAATAATATTTTTCGATTGATTTAATAAATGAAGCTCGTGTATAATTTTACATAATTCGTATATCGAACAATGAAATATTAAAATTTGAAAAATAATTAATTAAAAAAATTATAGAAAACACTCTAATTTATATGCAAACTGCGTTCCCAAATGTTAAACAAAAATAATGTATTACCTCTTTTGTGGGAGTTATTGCAAGAATGATAAAATAGACTCCTTCACTGGAACGCCCAAGATTCATAGGGATGTTTAATCGAGCGATTGCCACATGCCGTTTATGAACATTTGCTAGAGAACACCTACAATAACAAATTGTATAACTTATAATAGAATATATATTATATTATAAATAGAAAAATATATTATTAATAAGTATATTATTAACGGGAAAAATGACCGCTTTTATTTATTTAGAAACTTCAATAAATAAACAAAAATATTATTATTAAAATATTTTAATTTACACCTAGGTCACTAAATTAAACCGCTTTAATTAAAAGCGTGTTGCTATTTTCAAATAGCAGAAATGTTTTAGATATCATTATAGAGTTATGTACAACATTTGAGATCATTAAAATATGTATGAACCTCTTGTTTTTATACTTTTATATACAAAACTTACTTAATATCAGGTAATGTTTATATATATATATATATATGTGTGTTGTCTTCACACAATTTCTTTTTGTCATACTATGTCACAGTTATCATCAAATGTAAAGGTTGAAACAAAACCAATAAATAAATAAATTAATTAATTAACTAATTATAAAAGTAAGTTATAAATATTCTATATATGTTTCAAGCTAAAGTTATGTTCAACTATATTTTATGCATAACTAAGAACCTATTTTTTAATGTGTTACGTGATCTAGTATTTTTGAGGAGTTGGGGGATTTGTAGTTCGTGAATCGTGAGATCTGCAATAAAATAATCTAATTATTGTTAATTTATTAAAAAATCGGCTATTATAATGCTCTATGCCCCATTTGTTTTGTCCTGCACTCAATTTGAAACCATTTAAGATAATCCGTCATAATTTGATTTGAAACTGAAAATTATCGTTTTCCAGATTTAATTGCTCTATGCTCAATTTTAACAAATGAACGTCCAGATTTGAATTTGAAAACATATACATAGAAAACTGTGTTATGTAAACATTGAAACGATAATTTTGATAAGAAATAGTATAATATTAGTGAATATAATAACATGTACCTGTCGAAGTCGAATAAATTATTTTAAACAATGTTTATGGTATTAATAGAAATTAATATAATTTGACAAATTTCACTTGATAAAGCTATTGACAATAATCATCAAAGTCATTTTAAAAGCGAATTTTTATTTCAATTGATAGAAAATAGATTAAGAAGTAGGTTAAAACTGAAAACTAACGTTATGTTTTTATTTTGTACAGTACATTTTGTGAATAGTATAACAAATTATACCTATAATATTTTGTCCATAACGTTATCATTTTATTGCAGACATTTTATCTTAACATGCTATGATTTATATATCAGCATCATATTGTAAATAGCTGAACAGTTTACATAATCCATTTTCTTTCAACATTGTATTTAGTGTGAATTCCTTTCGTTATTTTGGTGAAAGACAAATTTCAGTTTAATCGTGCGTATACCGTGTTTAAGATTCATCTTGCACAATCCTTCATTTATAAAAAGACGGCATAGGAAGGATAACAGTTGTTGGCTGCTGTGGTTAACCTGCCAATGTAATTTACATGTTTCCGATTATTTACCAACATCACTAGCATGTGCATAATTATGATTTATTATCAGAATAGCAGATAAATTACGTTTACTTCCAAATTGTCCAACGTAAAATGTCTAGGTAACAAATTAATCTAAAATATACTTTCAAATACACTGCAAACCTCTAGGAGGACAGAATACTAAAATGCGGAATTTGTACTAAAATTTATTGATTTTGTACAATATGATCAATTTGTTCTATAAGACAAATTTTTATTGCATTTTTCAAAGCAGAGTGTTATACACCAAATTTGTTAAAAATAAAATTATTTTTACTTCTATTTTTAGAACTGATTCTGCGCCTAATGTGTACTATTGTATCATATTGTATACTTTTATAACATTTTTAAAACAGATAAAGTTTGAAATTAACATTTTGTTCAACAATTTTCTCCTTAAAGGTGTCCATAAAGACTCGATATTTGCAATTATTTTGACGTAAAATGATATATTTGCAAAGGCAGAACATCACGCCTAAACATGCAATATTACTGACTGTAAATTCTATATTAAAATCAACTAAATAAATGTTGAACCTGTGAAAGAACTATTTTAAAAATAAATACATACTCAAAATATTGTTATCAATGTCTAGAATATTCTATGACGTCCTTTGTGACATAAAATATGCATTAAATATACAAATGAAAAGCTATCATTTTCTAAATATTAAATTTTAACAGAAAAATAAATCAAATATATAAGACAATACTGAATTACAACTTAAAATTAATATGAACTAAGCTAACTTTCAGAGATTTTTGTTTAGACAGATTGAAAGTCATTACATTTTTGTTTTCATTGGTGTATCAATTCGATATTTTTATACTTATTTTTGTTTTAAATGTGTGTTTACTATAAATTGTATTATAACAATCATAAGCGTGAAATGCAATTAATTATGTTTAGTTATATTAAATCAGTATAAATCTATATACATCTGTATGTAGCCTACAACAACAAAATATTAGATGTTTCAAAAATTTGGTTTCAAAGCAAAATTAAGATTTATAATTATACGTGTTGCCAATAATTGTTATTTCTTAACATATCTTAACATATTGTTAACATTGAAAAGTTCGTACAAAAAGTTTAAAGTCTTAAAAAATGAACTAAATACTGTGAATAATATTTCACCAAAAAAATGTTACCTTTAATTTTCCAATTATTTAAACAACACAAAAAAAGTATTTTTTTCTGAGAAAATAGGTACATATTAACAACATTATATTATGCAGAATTCAAAAACATATGTTAAATTTAAGGGTTGTTGTTTAAGGGTAAATTTAACCTTTATAAAGGTTGGATTCTTTTATAATGTTTTCAATATTTATGTAATCGTATATAATGCCATTTAAGTGTACGATGTGCAAGCGGGGAGTACGGAAGAGAAGTACGGTACCCCCTCTCTATGGTACGGAAAAGGGGAATATGGAAGAGTACGGAAGAGGTCCGGAAGAATACGGAAAATGGGATTGCGAATGAGTAAGTAAAAGGGGAGTACAGTACATCCCTTTCTATCTCCAGCTACTCTGATCGAACAAATATTAGAATGATTGGAAAAAAGTGAATTAATTTTTTAATGTATTGTGAAATCCAAAAATGGACGACCGTGGACTGTCATAACAGAAGTCTTTACAGTTATATTTTATCAATACGGCATATTAAGACCTAACGGAGTGGCTTCGATTTCAGTTATTGTTTTATAATAGGTATATGTAGGTAAACATTTATAACGGATCTAATTATATTGGTTAATGTTTTAATAGTTTTTCTATGATTAAACCATATTGAAAACATATACAGAATTTTTAGATTATTGCCATATATCTTTGTCAATAATGCTCTAACAATTTTTACTTTAAAAAATCGTTTCGCAAAAATTAAGTAAATATGATGGTATTATAATATAAAATATCTTATAGTTATATACAAATTTCGAAATAAATTTACCAATATAACGGGAAAAGAGGAAAATCGTTATTGTCAACTAAAGTATATTAATATATTTTAAATAGATTTTTAGACCATAAACAATTAAAAAAAATAATCTTTTATTTCAGTATATTTATTTTACTTTGAAACCAATTTGAATATACAGGGTGTTCGTAAATTAACTCAAAATTTTAATATCGATCAATTTAAATCGTTAGATTCATTGATTATTTCTATCAAATTAAAATAAATGTTATTGTCGATCAGGTATCTATGGCTGATATTCTTTGACTATTTATCGTTCTAGATGAGACATTTCCGCAGAGATGGATAGGTCGCAGAGGGCCAATCCAATGGCCGGCACACTCTACCGACCTTACTGCATCTGATTTCTTCTTGTGGGGGTTCATAAAGAACACGGTTAATGTACAGAATCCTCGAACCATCCAACAATTAAAAACAGCTATTACTCGAAGCATCAATGACATTTATATTATGTATGTAAATACTGTGAGACAACGAATATACTTGTGTCATTAACATTTCGAAAAATATTTGTATAACACTTTTTCTTGTGTCTTTAACATTATTATATTTTATATATTTATATTATTCGAAAATTATTTGTGATAACATGTTATTATTGCAAGACATGTTTAAACTGATAATTACGTACACATATTAAATGATTAAATCACTTTCTAGAATAAATATTTTATTTAAAAAAATATATGTCTTGATTTAAAAACGTTGCGTTAATTTACAAACAAAGTTCACGGTCACTCACTGCCTCAAATGAAATTAAGCAGTAATAATGTATCGCATATTTATTCCAATTGTGTTAATAATAGCTTAGTAAATATTTCCACCGTTTTGGCATATTATATTAATGCAAAAGAATACATACATTGCACATAGCCATGATTGATCTGTTGCCAATCCTTCATTCTCACTGGCTGAAATTCCCTTGATTGTTTTTGAAAGACGTTGATCTATAACGGGAATTAAAAAAATCTTTACAAACGTTTTTATTATATATGCACTTTAAAATAGTTAATATTATCATGGCAGCCCGATGGCACCTATCATATGTTGAAGTAACACAGCTTCGTATATAAGCATAAAAGATTAATTGTGTTGGTCACTTTTTATCAAATGTATTTTAAGTATAGTTATATTATTTTAAAATTTAATTTAATTTTTAGATATTAAATTACAATACCTCAAAAATAGAATGCTCGAAAGTCATCTGTTAAATAAATGAAAATTGCGGAGGTAGATTATTTACTATTCAAAAGCTTACCTTTTAAAATTCAAGAAATCTAATTAAATCAAATCTAAATTAAATTAAATAAAATTATAGATAATATAATTAAAATTAAAGCTGCCTAAGCTATTAAACATGTTTTATATAAGGTGAATGTGTGTTATAAACTATCAGTTAAAATTTTATTTCGTTATTTTAGATTTAGATGGTGCAATTTTCGCACAAAATTAATATTTGCTTTTATTAAATTTAAATATTAGTCTTTATACTATGTCCATGACGTTTTTAATCAATTTTTATTGATCCAAAAACATTTGGAATCAATTAAAATAAAATACAACTTTGTATTTTCATATGTTTTAATGATGAAAGAATAATTTCTTAATCCACAAAGTAGTATTTTTAATCTTGATTAGAACGGGCGAAAAATAGAATCAATTGGGTTAATTATTTTGAATATAACTGTAATGTTTTATTCTAGAATTTTCTTTTTAATATTGTGTAAGATATTCATAATATTTTGAATATGTCCTTCTAAAAATTATAATTACTTTATTGTGTAATAATTTAAGAAATCTATAACCAGTGTGTGCAAAGTATTTATATTTTACACAATAACACAATTACATATATTCTGAACAAAAAATATCATAAACAAACAACCCCTCTCCCATCGCAAAGATTGATGTTTAATATTCATAGAAAATTGTAACATCAACTCCATCATTAAAATGCGTTTTCTATTTTACAAAACAGAAATGGTACTTCAAAACTTGGCACACAAGTCTTAATCTTAAAATGCTTTATAAAAATAATTATTGAATATTTAGAAATTACTATTACTTTATCATATTTATTACATTTTAATATTATTGTTAATATTTAAGATATTTGAATTATTAATTATTTTTTCTAAATTTAGGAAAACAATATTTATAATTAAAAAAATAAATTCTAAATGTGAATAGTAAAATATAAATTAATTAATTATATAATATAATACATGTTAACAGTAAATCATTAACTTTAGATAAACGTGTGTTAAATTAACTATTAATTACCATACATACATTTTTTATTTAAAATGAAAACTATATATTAATTTTAAAATAATGACTTTGAAGCAACAACTTTCTCAGATGTTTAAAACTTTACCTAAAGCTAGCATTATTATTCACTAAACTTTTTACCACTACTATTAAGCTGTTGTTCAGATGCATTCTTTTTATTATTAATTTATTTTGAAATAGATTTACTATTATACATCGAGATAGGAGAGAGACATAACACACATAGATGTGTGATCTTGAAACCATGTAACATTGAAAGAATATTCCTTTCATCACATCTTTTAATGCCATGTTTATATATGACTATATTATGCTATATAAGGCGTTTTCATCATTAATTCCTTCTATTTTATTTCTTTTTTAAAACCACTATTTTCAAGAAAAAAACTTCTAAAATACAGTTTTTAGTTACATTTCATACAGTAATTGAATTGAAACGAAAAATAAATCCCGCATTTAGATAATGTAATATTAACAAAATAAATATATAATATACTACAGGTGAATTAAAGTTTCCCTTGAGTAGCGCACCATTGATAATAATCTATAATATTATTATAAAATTAGGCATAACACTTTTTTTCATTATAGAATTACAAGAAAAAATACTATCATATAGAAATTTACATATTTTAGTTATTAAACCCTCTTCTACCAAAATATTATTCTTTGCAATACTTTTTAGAATATTTTTTTAAATTCCGTATATATAAATCCTGGATAGATATACTGCAACTATCAATTAATTTTATTTGAAAACATATCGTATACACTTAAATATTGCATTTATTTATTTATGTTTTTAGAAAGCGTTACAGTTGCCAAACATGAATAATTGCCGTTTACATATTTATAAATAGTAACAGTTGTGTGTTAATTAAAGAGTATATAAATGTATATCATATTATATTAATTAATAAGAAAGTGTTTAATTAATTACTTTTTCAAAACGACATGAATTGGGAAATAAAAGTAAAGTAATTAATAATTTTTTAAAGAATATTTTAACTTATTTACCAAATCTATATTTATGTATTATGTTTATTAATATATATAATATTATTAATATATTATGTCAATTTAAAGTTTTTACATTGGTAAAATATCAGTTACGTACCATTATAATACAGGGAATATAAAATACACCAGCCAAATATTCTTCATGAACTATCATAAGTATACAATGTACATCAAATTATTTCAAATTATAACCAATACCATTTCCATTATAGGTGTATCCAAAGAGGGATAATTTCATTAACCGAAGCCCTATGCTTACACCTAAAATATTACTACTTTAAATATATGAATACTTAGTAATTAATGATTCTGGTGTGCATGTACTTATATGTTGTATGCAATGTCATTTTATATGTTGTATAATATTTTTACTCAGACAGAAAACCTGATATGCAGTACATAATTGCACATTAGAAAGTAAATCTTTCATAAATATGTTACAAATGTCAGCAGATAAAATATTTAAGATATATCCATAATGGACTATTTTTTTATATTAAAAAAAATGCTAAGATAAATTACTTGTTAACTCATAAATTCATACGTTTTGCAGAATTCCATTTGTTCAAACAATTCTTTGTGTCACATTTATTTATGTTTCAACAAAATCAAATGCCTCCTATGCAAATAACGGGAGACGTATTCTTGAAATAGTTTTTAGCTTTTAATATATGATCTGGTCAACCCAGTTTTAAGCCTCACAAAATAAACGGAAAATAATATAAACTTCGTTTCTGAACTACTTGAACTAGAAACTCCTTATCAGACTAAACGATACTGACAAAGCCTGTCAAAAAAACTGCTTTCACTTCTGCAATCGGTTTGGTAAAATCAACTGTGCGATAAATATATGAAGATCGCCTCAATATAGTATTTTACATAACGACGGTGTACCATGTTTAACTTTGTATTATTGAATCAGTTGTTCATTCATTTTTAATTCATTATTAAAATCAATTTTCAGTTTAGTATTGATTAATTATCACGACAGATATTCACAAGTAATTATTTTAAAATTTTTCGCTATTGATACAAATTGTTTCAAATTAGTGAACTCGGCAAAGCATTTTCGTTTGCTTTATCTTTTATAATTCAAACAGATAGCATAATTTAAAAAATTTTAGAAAATTATGCATTATTTAGGTGAATATTTTATATTTTTAGTTTTTTAAGGGGTGAATATTGTAAGAGTATTGTTTATATCATTAGGGTTGAATACCGAAAATACATAATTCATAAATTTATTTTAGTCTAAAGAAAGTATTTATTAAATAATTTAAACGACAAGACTATAAAGATAAACAACATTTTTCTTATGGAATAGCCAGATTTGTGCGATTGATTCACTCTTGTTGTACAACTTGATAAAATGTATTTGAAATCAACTACAACTTTATTATTTTAACGTTATACAATTAAAATATAATATTGTTGTATTATATATATATTATTATTATTATTATTATTTTATTATATTAATCAATTAATTAATTATATTAATTATATATTATTATTATAATTATAATTATAATTATTATTATACAGTATATATTATATAGCATGTTGTGCAAAAAATATGTAAACACGAAATAATGATTAGCCATGTTTACAAACAATATTACCCCATTTACGACTACATGTGTAACAATTTAAAAAAATTAGGATTTCATTACTTCCAGATTGCTCAGGATGTGCGTCTGGTGGATCACATTTAGGAAGTACACTATATACGAATATTTAACAATTTATTCATAAAAACATACAAGTTAAAAAAATTTTTTAGGAACTCCTTTCAGAGAGCTAGGAAAGGCTATACTAATACAAATTTAATCTGTAACTGGAAGTACAAGTAATCGAATATATATATATATATAAATAATAGTATATAGTAAGATAACTAAATTGTATTTCAAAACATATGTAGAAATGACTTACAAGAACTAAAATTAGAATTAACTTCCATAAATAATGCTTTTTTAGCTTCCACAATGAGGGTATCCAACTGTTTGTCTTCATTCACCTCTCCTGAGAACATGGCGTGCAACATGTTTTCGATTATCTCCTCAAGAGTGCTGCCCTCTATATCCAGAAGGAGGGTAGCCTCCTTAAGAAATTTTTCAATATCAAGTGCCGCCCGTACTTCCGAAACGAAATCAGTCAACGGTATTTTCTGAAAGAAATACGCGAATTCATTAGCATATAATTTATACATGAAAATTGGGCTGCTCTAAAAAGTTCATTATTTAAAAGAGTATTGCGCTATATTATAGTCTCTTTTTGAATGTAAGTTAACAATACATTGTATTTCATTTAACTGTGTCATTATCTCACTAAATATGTATATTTATCTTTAGGAAATTTTAATACGTAATTAAACAATTAAACTGCATTTGCTTTTAAACAACTATCAATTCCTTTAATTGTTAATTGTTTTACGCGATAACCCTCAGATTGAAATTGTTAAAACTAATAACTGCATTTTTTAAAATTTAACACATTGATAAGAATTAATTAAATTAAGGGAAGAAAATGTTGTTCAAATTTATGTGATTAAACCATTTACAAAACATGAAAATCCGCCAACTGATCTGTCGGATTATATTGTTATGGTGTGTTATGATATCCATAAATTAACCAAAGCCCAATTGTTTTCGATATCTGCAAACACAGAATTTTTAGATACTGTCTGATATAAACTTACAAAAAGGAGGAGCAAAAGAAAGCGGACAGCAAGGAGAACACAGGAGGATACGCGCAAATAAGATGCGCCATTTAAAAATGAGAGGGAACATCTGCTCCGAGTGCAAACGAATCTCTCCGCTCACAAATTGTTCAACAAAAAAATTAAGAGAAAAGGATGTATAATCTCGCGGCTGAAAATCAGCCAAGAAAGACAAACGTACAGTTAAGAAAAGAGAGAAATGAAGTTCGTCTGAGTTAAGGGATAACCCTTTGAGTTCCATCAGCTTTGCGGTAGAAAATTGGGTCGTATTGCATGAAAGTAGAATTAATGTCAACGATTCTAGCCTAGCCCTCACAGTTTGCCAGTTAAGTTGCTCTAAAAGCTGAAAAGACGCCGGATTCATCGACTGACTCCAGCTATTCTGAACATATATATTATACAGGATAGGGAAACGACAGAGATAAACAGAAATTGAAAATATCTCAGAAGTTCGTTCCTGTGTGCTAATAGATTGAGTAAGGAAAGCACAACGGAGAAGATATCACCCATCTCTGGACATGAATAGATTAGCGCCGAAACCAAACCCAACCCAAGGTCAATAGCATGGTGTGAATTATCGCAAAGCTTTGAATAAAAAATATTTAAATCTGAAAAGAGAAATTGTCGAAAACTCATCCATCATAGTTATATATATTTTTTATTTTTATGGTAAATAATTTAGTATCATTAGCTTTATTAACCAACTTGTGAAAAAAGTTTTGTACAAACTTGTGGAATAACATTCAATTTTTTTAAATGGCGATATTATCAGTGAAGAGCATAGATTTAGAAAAATTGGAAATAAAAACATGGAATTAAAATTTTGATGTAGGTCCGCTTGGCTTAGATAACATTTTATTATTCACTATCTGAAACATTACACACCGTTTTTCTAAAACCGACACTATTAAATATTTGACTTGAAACATTCAATTTAAAAGGAAAAATTACATACAATAGCATAATTTGGCTGAATTTTTATTTAATTTATATAATAACAATTAATAACATTTAAATACTTAGTCAACATTTTTTATATAAAATTTTATCAAGAATTTCAAATTAATTTCAATTTTGTAGATAAGGTAATTAAATTAAACCAATTTTTTAAAACTTCTATAAAGCCTGTAAATACAAAGTTCACATCTTACTCATTTGGATTAGATTTTTGGCTGTTTAAACACATCCATTTTGCACATCAACTCTATAATATAAAAATTTAAATGTTAGTAAATTCAATAAAACGTATATGATATATTACTTAAATGGTTAATCAAAGTATTTATTTTAAATAGTTTTTTACGATTATACAGTATATGTTTTCTTAAATGTGTCACTAAATATCGCTAAACATTTGTCTATTTGTTTAAGACAAATTGATATAAGTAAGCATTTGATAACTTTAATTTTGACAAACAGTGTTTATTGTAATGTAAGTATAGCACATGCATCAATATACCAACAATTCAATTGTTTCAATTACAATTCATAAAAAAAAACAATTCAATTTCTAAATGCAGACATTGATTCTTCAACGGTATATTGATCCGCGGTTTAGATGTTACAGTAATCGATATTGGTAAATATATATATCAGTCAGTTAAGTAAGCTAGTAATTAGTCAACTGTTCCCATCAACCATTAACATTTCCTTTCAAATAATTAGTTTTTAAAAAAAGAGTTAACTCGGTCAAGATTTTTGTTGTAAGCAAAATTTCTTTATAAAAGAAATAGTAAAATATTAAATTATAATTTTTTCATATTTTATTGTACACTACTGATTTACACATCGATATCTTCTGTAACTTTAAAATTTGTTTATCTGATTCATCAGATTCATCTGAACAGCGATGGCAGAGAAATATTTAGCTGATATGTCGTAGAGTTTTAATGAAAATGTTTTAAAATTTCATAAACGTTTTTTTAATCTTTAGTTACTGCTGTCACTCATAAGCACACGAATATTTCTTTTCAAGAGAATAGATTATATTAAAATGCTGAGCGCTGTTGCATTAAAATCCAAAAAGTTGCAATTATTAGACAAAAATTCAACCTATCTTTCGGAGGGATTCTTTTTTACTTTGCTATGTGTACATAACACTGAAATCTCAATTATAGTTATTTTTTTGTTTTAATGTAAATTATTAAAATAAATACATGATAACATTTTACACATTTAAATTTTAGACTCTTTTTAGTTAGACATGTGGAGATTATTATTGACATTCTTGTTATTTTATAACAATGTAGAACTGCGAGCATGTTTATGAGGACTGCAATGTAATTATTAAGTCGAAGCTGCGTCAGCAGCTGAGACT
>JAUZND010002620.1:0-12749 GCA_034780555.1 Coelogynopora nodosa
AATGGTCTGGTATTAATGTTCTAATAATAGTAATGAAAGTAATAGTAATAGTAATGAAAATAATAATAAATAATAAATAATAAAATATTAATGAAAATAATAGTAATAAAAAATAATAATAGTAATGGTCTAGTATTAAGACCCTTAATGGTCTGACCCTTAATTCGTTTGGTATGAAAAATGTGAGTGACCGTGACCGTGAAGTGGGCGCGCTTCATAAACAGTTTTTCGACGATAAATACATAATTTAATTTTTAATTTAATTTAACATAGATGCAAATGTTCAGTTATTATTGATTACTCTTTATATAGTTAATAGCCTTGGCTAACTTTGAATCCTTGTATTTAACAAATTAATAATGTTAAACTTGATTGTGCACATATTGTATAATATAATATGTTCTTGTTGATAAATATTTTTAGGCAAAATAATACAATTTTTTTAAATAAATACAATTTATTATTAAATAACTTTGTTATCATTTGTTGATCAGAGCGGACTTTTATTTGAATTGCAATTTTGAACACTTTTATACACTTCTATATAAAAAACACTGTAACGATGTGTAACGATGTGTATAACACATTCTATACGACTAGTAAAAGCGAATGTTTGTAAACACCCTCATTTACGTATCGCTTCACATTTTACAATTTCAACTTTATAGTATATACACACGTTAACAAATTAAATAATTAACTATTACGGGTTTAATATTAATTTTGCATAAAAAAGCAAAATAGTTAAATTACTCTGACGAAACTTTTAAGATTTTCCACAAAATATACTATACATAACACAAACTGTATTATAGATATATATAATTGACACATGCAATTAAGACAGAAACGTGGAAATATGTTTTTTATATTGTACATTTAAACTAATTGTACATTGATCATTTAATCCCTGACATAATTATATATTTCACACTATATTCCCGGTACAAATAATGCCTCTTTCCAACAAGGAACGTTAATCAATTGTTAGATTATAAAAATTTGATCGTTTAGAATGGAAATTGAAAGAAAACAGACTTATTTTATAAATTCTACAAAAGTGCCCAGTATATTGGAGATATGTTATTTTCCAATAAAGAAAGTTCGCTGAAATATTAATTAGCACCTAAAAAAGGGGAGAAAAAGCAAAAATGATAAACAAACAAAGTTCAAACGCCTCCAAGTGGATTACAAACAAACAGTAAAGTCTTCAAACTTTCCATAAAACGAATAATATATCGATCCATAGACAAATAACTGATCGAAAAGAAACGAGGTCAATTAAAGTTGTTTCACATTTTTCCAGACGATTTTGAGGAACGATAGACACAACCGGTTGTACAATGATGTAATTACGCACAAAAATGTACGTAATTCTTTTATAGTAAATAATTTGCATTTTAAAGTATTTAATTCATATTTTCAAAATGTAGTATACAGGTAAGTTATTATCAGATAATGGATGCAGAGTCTTTAAATGTAGTGTACCTCATAAATCACAACTATCGTTCAGTGCTATGCTGTAGCGTAGCCATATATTGTTACCGGAGGTTGAATACATCGAAGACTTCAATCTATGTTACATTACCTATTTGATGGAATTGCATAGATTTAAAACTTGAAAAAATTAAAACTAAATCAACTGAACTGTATTTTTCTTCCTGGAAATAATCAATATTTCAAAAAAGAACTTTAAGGAAATGTGGTGAATATTTATATATATATATATTGTGTTTAAATTGAATAAATGTACATTATAAATACATATTAATTAAATATTGATAGTTGGTTTTCATAAAAAAACATTATTTGAATGGTTACAGTTTTTATAGTATATTAAAATAGGTTTGTATGTTAACGCGCGACAATTTGATATTAATGGATATTATGATACGAAACAAAACCTTATCAACAGAATGTGAAGACTTTAACAAATTTTTAAAAAATTTTAGCATTAAACTGTCAAAAAGTAAATTATTAAACTTACTAATAAAAGATTCTAAAAAAAGATTCTAAAATATTCTAAATAGTATGTTTAACCAAGTTTATTTGTAATTTCAACAACGAAGGCGTTACATATATGTTTCACACATATTGTGCAGAATATTATGGTAACATGATCAATGAACAAAATATAAGTAAAGTACATTAACAACGTTTTCATTATCTTTCATTAATTGTTTTAATATTCCAGTGTGGATAATCCTTAAGACATCACGCTATGGGTAAAACTTCTTCATCTTATTGAAAAAGAGGACGTTCATTTAAATACATTTCAGATCTATATCAGCAATGTTACTCTTTACAGATCTAATTTACAAATTTAACCAACAAAGCAGATCTGTGCAATAAGCTATACAGCACTCAACTGAAAACAGACTATCGTACACAATGCGAACAAATGTTGTGAATAAAACAGTTCTAACAAACACACACATGTTACAATTATGACGATTATGTATGGAGAGGTAGCCCAGTCGGTTAAGGCGCTGGTGATTTAGTGTGAAGGTAGCGGGTTCGAATCCCAGCAGTGTACCTTATCTCTCCCTGGCAGACAGCTGTGTCCGTCTAGTGTGCGACCTTTGATTGGTTCGTGTTGCATGAAAAAATAATCTTCTTTGTGCGTATGTTACATTCAAAATATAGCATATAAAAAAAAATATATATATATATAATATATATATATATATCTTATTGATTACATAAATTACTTTATTGATTGACGATTTAAGTATGACATATTCTTTGAATTTGAGGCTATTCTGTTTTTAAACGCCGAAAGTCGGAGTCTTAAATTATAATAACAGTTGCTTGAATAAATTATGAACATTTTTAAATAAAAATTAAATTAGAAAAGTCTCTATATATGGTCATGTTTATATTCTAGAACAAAATTAGTCACTAATTTCTTCTTATAAACATTCTAGTTATAAAATTAGTCAAATTCAATACACACATATTTGAGGGATTATATTACATAACCATGAATTAACTAATGATGGCTGAAAGATTTAATCAAAACGATGAATTAACAAATAATGTTAAGTTTTATTCATATTTCCTTTATCTATATTTATACATATTTCATGTTGGATCTCTTAGAAGTCTAACGTTGCGTATAACGGATGCTGCAACATGTTGCTGAAATATACTCTGACCTTTTTGCATTCAATTAGTGCCTTTTGTATCAATTATGCCTTTTGTGTAATATTATGTTATAAGTATATTTTTATTTCTGCTAATAAACTAAACTCTCACAATTGCCAATTGTGTGGTAGTTAAATCTGTAACTGCGAGGACTTGGTATATAACTAACGTAAATCTGCACTTTGTTTCATTTAAATAAGTGATTGATAATTAATATTTATATGAATAATTTGAAAGGACTTAAAATATTTTTTACAAAAATGTAATGTTATATTAATAAAATAAATATATTTTACTTGATAACATGTATGTATACATCAAACTACTATAATTCGTCCCCTGATAGTGTATTTAGTAACTTGACTAAGTTTCAAATGCAACAGTCAATAAAAATCAATAATTTTATATTATAAAAAGAGCGTATTATAGGTTTATTTAGCCGGATCTAGCATACAACTTTCGAGGTTGTAACGTCCAGGATCCTGTGACGTACCATCAAATTGCATTACTACAACACATAAAATGTAAATGTAAGTACCACTTTTACTAAAATCACATTTAATTATTGTACTACTAAACTGTTGAAAGTAATAAACATAAAAACTAATATTTTTCTATTCAGTATAACTTAAAACTAATTTTGAAATACATTAGTATTGAAAGACCGGGTAAAATGTATGATTGTAACTGTTGGAAAAGCAAATATTAAATTGATCAATAATTTATATTTATAAAAAAGAACACTTAATAAATATGTGGTCAAACAAGATAGTGAATATGAAAATAATGAACAAACATTTGTAAGGCTTTCATGCCATTTTGTATAACAAATTATATACCCGACATACAACCCATTCATTATTGATTTCAAAATTATATTGATATAACTAATTGATTGTTTGCTTAACAAGATAAGGAATCAAAGCTAAAAATTCAATGGTTCGCCGCTATAATAGTAGGCAATTAGTATTAGTATAATTGAAAAGAATAATTTGGATAGAAATAATTCATGATTTATAACTAGCTCGCTCTGCTTTTTCGCATGTCGTTTCCAATTTATTATAAATTAAATGAAAATTTGTTCAAAGATTATTATTATTATGATAGTAAAATATTTCTACCTAGAACTCCACCTAAATCTAGAATGAACTATGATGTCAAGTTATAAATGGGATATAATTCAACGAGCAACTAAAAGCGGGTTTTGCAAATTGGTTCTCCTACTCTCAAACTTTTCGTTATAAAATGATTGTTTGTGAACAAAATAGAATATTAAAAATTAAGTTTGCCAATAAGTGCTCGCAGTACTGTATATCATATTGATATTTTGGTGAACCACCACAAGGACAATGTTTGGGCTATATGTATTGACCAGTGTGCTCATTTCCTTATGCATTATGGGTAAGTTATATTTATATTTCTGTTATTTAACGATATTTAACGACACTGGAACAAATACATATACTGATTTAATGTATCAATACAAAATACAAACATATTTTTTTACTGTTTCTCAGCCCGATCACCTATTTAAAAAAAGATTCAATAAATATCTACTAATCTATCGATGTCAATAACTTAAAACGATTGTGTAGAGTCCAACAATGTTATTGTAAAACTTATTATGACTTGGACAACCTGAGTAAAATATGTTTCAAATATATTAGTTTAAAATTACTGGTATTTTAACCCTAACATGTCATTGGATTACTTTATACCGATTATATATTCAAAAGTAAACAGCGATCAATATATTATCGATTATAATTAAATTAGTCATATGCGAAAAATCGTTTATGAAAATAAGTTTTGTATTATGATACATTACATGTATCCCTTGAACAATTGTAATATGTTAATAATAAGTATGTTTCAAAGTTAAACAAAACATAATTTCATACTATAAACATATATAGAATGTTATTGTATATTTGACACATATTAAAATAGCGCTACATAGTTCATTCTAAAGAACATATACAGTTATCGTATAGAATTATAAAAACAGAAATACAATAACCCTCTACATAAATTGTTCAATAAACTGAAATCAAAAAGTCACCTTGTTTACGTTTTCACATTATTCGATACATTACAAATAAATTGATATGCATGTTATAAATTTGATTTATTATACATTTTATAAAGTTTATTAATTTAAATAATTGAAATAAGCGAGGAAGCAAAAGTAATTTCTGTATGTGACACGGAGCACTGTTAAAAACAATTATTTATATAAAAGTGCATGTAATATAAATATTTGATTTAAGTGATAATTGATTAATCAATAATAACACAATTTAGCACACCTGGAAATCAACAATAAATATCATAATTTTTCAATATAAATGATGGTTTCATTAGATACATGTGTCTTAGTGGCGTTATATTATATATAATTATATATCATAACATCTGGATATCAAATTATAATCAAATTATAGGCAAACAACTAAAACAGTTTCTATATTTAAATATTAAATTGTTCAAACATCTCAAATAAAGATATTAAAATAATTGTATTAGCAGTTTCCTGTTTTTACAAAGTTTTTTGGTAATATGTTTGATCCAGTTGTAAAACATAATGTATACCATTGTTAAACTGTTTAGATCTGATATAAAGATATAAAAGACAAAGACATAAAATGTGATGGTTAAAATCTTAGGAAACTAATTTACGATTTATAATTTTGACAATTTAAGTAGAACTTTAACTTTTTTTCTTACCATATTTTGCTTTTAAATATGCTTGGGATTATTATGTTGATAGGTTAGTATATATGTCAACGATTTTTCGTATTACAAATAATGTTCACATTCCCTTTATGTATAATCCAGATGTAATCCTTCAAAGTAACACTCTGATTTAATTACAACTAATGGTATTTATATAACCTATGTATTTTCAAAATATGTTCAACTGGTACGTTTTGTATAACCAAATGGCATCACAAATAGACATTCTGAACACCAAACAGAAGATAAAAGTTGTCTAACATGTAAGACAATACGACCTATAGTATAAAATAACAAAATGGCGGACCATCTAAACTGATTGGAAACACACACACTCACTAATAATATTTCACAAAAATTAGGTGAAAATTCAATGAATAATTAAGAAAAAATATAAACGTACACTGCAAAAGACCATCAAACATTTAATTAGTCAAAATAACGTTTAATAATTATATATTTTTAAGAAACTACATTTTAAAATATAAATAATTGAATATTATTATATTTGTAAACTTTTTAATATAACCAAATGGTATCACAATTCTGAACACCACAAATAAGACAAAAATTGTCTAACATGTAAGAACATATTACATATATTATAAATTAATAAGACAATGGCGGACCATCTAGATTTACATAAAACTCACAATAAATAAATATCATGATAATATTTTTTTTAATTTACGAAACGACATTTTAAAATTAATATACAGTATAATATTATTTATTATATTATTGTTCATTTTAAAGTCAAAACAGTACGATTTTGTTATGAATGCAAAAACATGTTTTTTTTATTATAGTGAAATAAATCAGTATATTGGATAACATAGACATATATAAGAAAATTAGACAGAAAAACTTCATTGTATATACATAGTTCGATATGATTATTGACTTAAACATGGTCTTTAAATATTATGGAAGCATTTGTTCACCAAAATTACTAAGTGAGTAATTAATTCATTTTTAAAATTTATTAAGCAAGTTATCAATTGAGTCCAAAGAATCTCATACTTTTTTTGACAAAAATAAACCAAAAATGTTTGATATTCTTGAGTAGAGCTACATCATATTCGGCAAAAGTAGTATTATCTTAATATAACTTGACTTCAAACGTCATATTATGTGTATATATATATTTATTTCTTTTATTCAATTCATCTGTATACATAGGTATCGTAATCGAAATTCAGTGTCACTAAAATAATTAAATGGAAAACGATTTGCGCGTTGCATTAATTATATATCTCCGGCCATTATATCATTATATACTATAGTATGCAAATAGGTAACTTCTGAAAGATACTACCCTCGGCTGGTAGTAAACCAATGGACTAAATATATTGATTTTTCTCGAGTTGCGCCTAGACGTTACTATCTTAGCAGTTAATATAATACCGCTTTATGAAATCGACATAGGACAACATATTATATCGATTTACACTGAGTTACTACCAGGAGTAAACCGCTTTATGTAATCGACACTGAGTGTGTGTTTTCCAATACATTTGATGGTTTAAAATTTGAAATAATTGCATATATTTTACTAGTTCTAGACACTTGTTATTTAGCTTTTTATTGTTCAAAATGTATTTTCACGATGACATTTATTAAATTTAATTATTGTGTGTGTTTTCGATACATTTAGATGATCTACCCTAAAATTCATTTACAATGTATTGTATATCATAAAAAAGGGAATTGACAAGTTTAGGCGAGACTGTAAATATGTGACTGTGTTCATGGTGAGAGTTGGAAGCAGAATAAGTTCCAATAGAAATAGTATCTCTAATTATACTAATTATCGGAGTATGCGAGAGTGCACTGATCTGGGGAGAAAGGGTTAGCATCTAAGTCAGCGTTCAAATTGCATTCAAATTAAAATGTGGAGTGTAGGCGAGAGTATACTAAGCTGGCAGGATCTAGGTCAAGCAATGTACAATTGACATTCAATGTGCAAACTGCGGAAGAATCGACACTTCTTTTGTGAGGAGTAAGAGGAGGGGGGGTATTTGTTCTAGAGACGACAACTCTCCTACTTCTGGCGAACTATATATTATGTTGAAATAATTAATTTTTACAAACAAATATTTTAAAGTCATTTAAATAAGTGTCAAAATATGTTATATAATTTAAAGAAATGTCAAAGTGCGTTTACATTATATAATTGTAATAAATTATTTATTTTACTTGTTTATTGCATTTATTATTGCAATTATTGATTATTGATTTGAAGATTATTAATGATACTCAATTTATGATGATTATTGTAGCCAGTTAATTCGATAAGGTAAATAATTAAATAGATCAATAAATAGATCGATATTGGGATCGATATCTTCCCCTCAGGAAATTGTTGTCTTTGGATAATTATATAAGTATACTTTTTATTTACTTCAGGATGAGGCTAGTAATAACAGTATCAATATAGAAGTTTATATGTCAAAACATTAATTATTTCCTGGTTTCTTGCTTCAATATATTAAAATATAAGTTACAAACGATTTCAGAATCATCAGGCTTGATATATGATGACTACAAAGTTCCTTTTTTTCTGTTTTGGTTTATGTATTTTAGGTAAGTTTTTAGAGTTATTTACTTTATATATTCGGTTAGCATATCATTGGGTATTTAATTAATCGTGATGCTTTTGAAACTGATATGTTGTCCATTCGTTAGAAAACAATAATTGATAACATAATGTTGACATAGTATTTTAATGCCTAACTTTTTTGAAAATATAGTCAATTTTATATAATATATATAAAAGTATTTTTATAATATAAATTAATATGAAATAATTATGTATCACATATTATAGATCATTATAGATCATTTTATAAAAACCATTGACTGATATATGATATTTACATATATTTAATTTTTGTATGTATTTGAAAGAATTAAAAGTATTATCTAGAAAGCATTATATATTTAAAAGTATTTTAATACAGTAAATATAATATAATATATTATAATATAATATATACATATATTAATTATTAATCATTAATCAATATTTTCATAACTTGTAGTAATGTTATATATAACTTAGGCTAAAGATTTACCTCGTTGCACTTTTATAAGGTTAGACAATTTAAATATAAAAATACTTTTAAAATTAGGTATATAATGTCAAAATATGTTAGTTTTAAATTCAACTTTTTCACATTATTATATATCAAATATTCGTTAAATTATTGTGGTAATTACTGTAATACATATATTTTCCTTTTTGTCTTCTGTAACAAAAAAGAAATAAATAAAAATTAATAAAATAGAACTAATAAAAGTACAAACATTAATAATCTGATTTATTACATATTTTATAAAGTATTCCGATGTGGTAAATGTAAGGTTGACATTTACGCTAAGTTTTTGATTTAATACATGAAACATAAGACATGTTTTCACTGCCTGCCTTCGTGATTTCCGAAACATACTTTTATTGCAATATGACTAGTGTAGATCAATTATAGTGTGATCAACCATATAAAATATTATTATATTTCAGAATGTGAAGGCGGAGAAAATGAGTTGGCTTTGCTTGCGCATATCTTCAATGCCTCCAAACTAAACACCATCAGCAAACTAGAACGACCGGTTGTAAATGAAAGTCAACCATTGGAGGTTCGAGTAAAACTTCAACTAATAGAAATCTTCAAATTGGTCAGTATGGAGTATATTATATAAATGTAACATTTAATGAAAATAAAATATAACTAATCAAATACCCAAAAAATAATGATGAGCATATAAACAGTTAGTATCTGACTTAAATATTCGAATTACCAAAACAGTAAATATACACAAATACAATTTTAAGTAATGCATTAAGCCTAATATAGAATTGTTGGACTTATAAATTAACCATACTTCTATGTGGATAATAACTTTCATTTAAAAACAAGAGTTTCTCAAGATTCGAATCGGGAACAAAGTAACGCAGTATCCAAAATTATTGGAGCCGTAAATCAGAAAAAAAATCTATAATATAACAAAGATTATTCAAAATATAAAATAAATATAGTCCTAACAAACGTTATTTATATTTCTATTAATATGTAACTTCTAAGAATGGCTTGCTCTTGTTTTGATCTTTTTAAAATGTTCCTCGATTCTGGTTAGCAAAAATATATAGAAAACGAGTTCATAGGCGCCCATTTATCAAATCATTTTAGTAAATATTGTGCATATTTTATGTAAAGCTATTCGTCGGTTTATATCTCTACTAAAAAAAAAATTATGAAAAAAGAGATACCTGTTATTGTAATAAGATATCAATCATTCCAGATGTAATTTTTTTATCAAAATGTTAAAATTGAATAAACTATTGAAAGACATTTATGACTTGATATATAATTATAAAAGTCGCATTTTTAAGTTAATTTTATGGTTTACAATGTTTTTTGGTTGTTTTATATTATAATTTGCGTTTGCTTATTCGCGAATAGATTAATTGTTAAACGGAGTTTACTGACGATTACGTTACAAAACAACATTTTATTTATTTTTTAATTAAAAATATATACAATTGCAAACTGACATTGTTGTGCATGTTACTCACATTGTTATTCAATAGTTAGTAGTGTATAATCACACAAACGATACATCCAGGAAGAATGTATACATTGCATAGCTATACGCTAATATAAATAGTCACACTATCTATTAAATATTGAGTTAATAAATAAAAAGAGATTTATAATAATAATAGAAAAGAAATTGTTCAATTTTCAATGTTTAGCTGAGGAAAAAAGCATGTTCATTTATAGTTTATTTTACTTTTTAGTATGTATACAACTGTCAACGTAGACAACTTGTGATATGGATTTAAAGGACAACTACTTTATGTTTTCATATATTACATCAACATTTGCGTAACTGCTGTGGTACAAAGATAAATGAAAATAATATCGGCAAACATATTTAGTATATTTAATTATATGTATAAATACATACCCACACTTCTGACACTTGTTCATTCCGACTGATAATTGTAATAATACAGTAAACAAGTGTTCATAGTGGAATGTTTAGTTTCATCATATTATAAGGCTTACAACTTATAAACAGAAAACATATTTAATTGAACTATCTAGAAGACAATATGGCATAAAAATACTTTTATATAAACTATAATTTGACAATTGTGTATAAATAATTTAGCTATTAAATAACCATATTAACAAGTTACGACTAAACTATTGAGTATAAAGTATCAAAATGCCAAGATATACTATTTTATCTCATTTTTCAATAGTATCTAATATCATTTTGTTTATATTTGCAAAAACTGTGTTAAAGGATTTGAAAATTTAGGTTTACATTTTAATTGTCAAAATAACACCAGATTGTTTACATGTAGGGTATAATCGATATTAATCGATATAATCAAAGCCTTTTTTCTTATAATCTGCTATGTAATTCTTTCTTACCAAATATTTAAAAAAATATTTTTTACATAATCTATTTTTTAACGCAAATATCAAATTTGTTTTTGATATTTATTTAATTGGTAATTGTTTTATATAGATGAGATACGTCATTTAGTTTATCATATTGTTTTTCATACTTTTCTTTAAATCAAGATGATCAAATGTAATAATCGTAATTAGTGTAGGTTGTAAAATAAAATGTATAATTAAATTAAATAAAAACTATTTTTTAATTTTATATGTGCGGCCTTCAATGCTAAAATAATGCTTAACATAATTTCATAAATATATAATTTGTTATATTCTAACTCTATGATATAATGAAGATATAAACTACAATCCAATATTTCTATTAGTATATAGGCTTATTTATGCTATGTCAAAAATATGTTTTTATGCATTGCTTAAAAAACGAATTATGAATTCAACAGATTCGAGAACAGCATTCTTTTATTTTGTCTCAAAGTGTAATTTGGTCAATTCAATCAAGTAGAGATTCAATTCAGTTAAAATTGTATTCAAATAAAGCTGAAAAAACAAACAAAAAATAGGATACTATTTACTATTACATATATATTGTATATTCAGTATATATATATACATTCTATTTTGTGTTGTTGAGAAGTTTCTTAATTAAAATTATTATTTGCTTAGCAAATAGTAGCTTTTAGGCCTTCATATTAATATTTTGTTTCGTGTAACGCTATATCCATTTTTAAAAGTATTAATAAGGTGCTATTAATGATTTTTTTATAATACATATTAATAAATTAGTTTTTATATTTTGATCATGTAATTAATGATAATTTTATGAATCACCACTTTGATTAATTAAAAATATAAGTATTTAAACATTTAAGTAAATCATGTCATTAAACAATATTAACATTTCTTAATTCATAGATTAAAAAATACACTATCCATATATTAGTAATTACTTTAAATATACCTATATATAATTATGTGTTACATTTTAAATAACAGTTTTGTCTTGTTCATAAAACAGGATGAAGTAAAACAAGTATTGAAAACATTGATATGGACGAATAAGGTGAGGAATATTTGTTGTTCATATTGGCAAAGTTCAACTATATAGGTTAATGTCGTTTTCTTGTTGACATTTATTCGTATTGTTGAAAACATACTCCATCTTGTTTTGAAGTGAATAACTCAACATAATTCATCATGTGGAAAACAATATATAGATATATATATACATATGTATTTTTATTATATGGGCCAAACCACGGTAACACTTGTGACATGGGTACAACAGTTTTACTTTAAATTTTATATTTAAGGCATAGTAATATAAATCAATATCCTAAAACTATAATACACTTTAGGAGTTGAATGTTTGTAAACTAAATTTAAATAACATTCCGGTTTTCAACGTATGATATAAAAGTTATAAATATT